>PVHY01008670.1:35095-60452 GCA_004024945.1 Uropsilus gracilis
GGGGGTGGGGGGGTGTTGATCTTCCCCCTGCTGCGGGAGATGAGAGAGGTCTAAGTGGCAGAGATTTATGGGGCCCAAGGGAGAAATACCCTTCCAGGGAGAAGCTCACATGAAAAGCTCCGGAGTAATAACCGAGGCTGCAAAGTGTGCCAATTATGCAACAATTAAAAAGCTTGACTATCATTTCTTTCTCCTTTTATTCTCCCAGCCACTCCTCCCCCTCCCCACATCTGGCAGTCCCTGCAGGCTCTCCAGCAAATGCTCTGGGGGACAGAGGATAAAGAACACACTTTCGCCCTTTTTAATTGGAGATCAAAAGTTGGGAGAAGAACTTATCCCTCAAGGGTGGGGAAGGAAGGGGTAGTGTTGGGGCTGGGAGGGGGTTGGGGAAGAAAAGGCAGTGCAGGGCACGTTCCTGAGATGGTTTGCCAGGCTCTGTGAGAGCTTTATCACAGCTCCTCATTTATCCATGGGTCAACGCTGCAAAATCGACATTATTTGTGGGAGGATATTACAGTTAGAAAACTAAGGCAGAAGTCAATGATCTGACCAAGGTCATCAGGCTGGTGGCCTAGCATTGCAACCAGGCTGCCCAATGCCAAGAGCTATGGTCTTTTCCACAGGCCATTCTGCCTCCACGGTATAAAGTGGGGGAACATTTTCCTGCCTCAGCCTTGGCTTTCCCGTCTGCAAGTTGGGTACAGGTTCTGGGCTCTGTGACCCAGCCAAGCACTCCTATAGATGAAAGGAGCAGTGGGCGCTGAGCGGCAGGCTTGCTCTGTAATTAAGCCAGCACCAGCTGGGCCAGATGCCCTGCACAGCAATCTAGTGGCTAATTGAGAAAGAATTAGGCAGCGTGCCCCAGAAGTGAAGAAAGAGCTGCTGGTTAGCTTTTTAGAGGTGCCAACCCACGCCCAGTATGTGTGCCCCCTCCCCACCTGATTTCCCAGCAGAGCTCCTGGCCCCATACCTCAGGGCAGGTAACGCTGGCCTCTCTCCTGTTTTGTGGATGCCACAAAGCTCCAGACACCGCCCCCAAAGCTCTTATATCTCCTGAGGGAGGGTAACTGTGGGGGCAGGGGCTTGACAAGGCTAAAAATTGCCTCTTATATCTGGGATCCTCTAGCCCCCAGTACACAGTAGGTTTACATAAATCCCATCCCACTCAGGTAACAGGATGGCTGGGTGTTCCACTGGGGTCTTTTATGATGCTCACTCTAGACCTTCTCTGTCTGTAACAGAGACAATAACCCTGGTTACTCAGCCTCACTGGACATGAATTTTCTGAAATGTGGGTTAAGCAGGTACAGGGAGAGCACACAGGCCAGATAAAGCACAGGATTGGGTTCAGCCTTCTTGATCCAGGCTGGAGAACATGCCCCTGCAACCCACTCTGGGCACTCAGTCAGCTGAAGGGGGAGACCAGGAGAGCAAGATCCCACTTTGCAGCCCTCCTGCCTTGTGTTGAACCCAAGGCTGCAATGCTCCCAGGGCTTCTGCTGATGGGAAGAGGTTGCAAGGTCGGTCTCAGCCCCCCATCCTTCTCCTCCACAACCTCAAGTGCAGTCAGCCCAGGTCCCCAGGGATAGATCTGCCAAATGATTTTCCCCAATCAGTCACTTCCTCGGGTCACAGATTGTCTCACAGCATTTTCTCCTCCGCTGCTTTGGGTTCTAGAAAATCATTCACCTCTGGAGTCATGCTCTAGTATGTTTGTGGGGTAGAAGCTGGGCAAGGTGGAGGAGGAAAGGTGGTATATGAGTAGGAGGTTTAGAGGAATTGTGGCCAGCCCCTGAAACGGCCATTCCTTCCTCAACTGAGCTACTCACACCAGGTGATTTCTGGGTCCTCTCCCGTTGCTGCCCTCCCAGGCCGGTACCAGGTGGCCCTGGCAGCCGCTCGTCAGGGGAGCTGAGGGACCCCAGCTGGCACGGCTGGAGTACCAGGAGAGCCTGCCAGTTGTTTGCTTAAGTGGGGCCCACTCAGCCCACTCTGTGAGGGCTGGCGGGACTCCAGAGGAAATGATGGAAGGTTTGGGTGTATTCTGACCTTCACTGAATTCCAGGATGATGATGTGTGAATAATATGCCTTTTTAAGAGTCAACAGCTTGTGTGCTTTTTATAGTTGGGCCAGAGTGGTGAATGGGCCATCTCCCCATTAATCATACAGCTAGTTAGATCAATTGGCAAATAGTCCCGGCGCTCCTCTGTGGTATCACTCTCCCTTCTGTCAGCAGCCACCCTCAAACAGATGTCAAAACTGCCACGAGCCAGTCCAGCCCTACCCCTGAGTCTTCTAGTCACACCAGCTTATATCTTAATTCTTCTAGCTTCTCCCTGCAGTTCCCATCTCTGTCTAAAATTTTTAGGGGTCCTAGGGACCCCCTGAACTCCCAGAGGGCATACCTCACCCACCTGAAAGAGGAAGGAATTCACAGCAAGTGACATTCTAAGAGAAAGTGCCAGAGAGGAGTAATGGACAGGCAGGCCTGAGGGCGGATCTGGCACTCGAGTCCTGCTGCGGTTTCCTTCAGCCAACCCAAGCCCCACCCCGCCCCACCAACTCCCCGAATCAGGACCCCAGGTTCTCATCTCCATAGAGCACAAAGTTGACCACAACCTCAGCACTCACAGTGTCTCCAGATTATGCAGCCCCTCGAAGCTGTGGGTCCCCAGATGCTGAATGCGGTTGTTATGAAGATGCCTGTGTGGGAGAGACAGATACATCAGTATGGTACCCACAGCATCAGATCTGGAGTGAGGGTGGGGGGTGGGGGGAGGTGAAGCAGGTGGTGCTTAGGTAGGAAAGCAGAGGCAGAAGCATGGACAGAATTACCCAGTGGTCCAGCCCTTTGAGACAAATGCTGGCCAAGACGGATGTCTGAAGTCACAGACTCCCAGGCCGACTGACTATGGGCTACACTAATATTTTTCTACTTCCCACTGAAGGAAAAGGGAGAGGAATGCCCCAAGTCAAGGCTAAAGCAGAGCCCCCTAAGCTCCGGGGGACAGCCCTGATGTCAGAGACGCTTCTTCGCTTGTCCTTTCCCTGGGGCCCAGACTGCCTGACTCATTGATGAGATGCAAACTGCTGCAGAAAACATGTAATTAAAGACAAAGTTTTCTGTCACTGCTGGAGAGAGCAGAGACATGGGTGATTGGTGAGGCCAGAGGAATCTGCAGAGATGGAAGCTGAGCCTATGACTTTGTGGGGCAGGTGATCTGAACCAGCAAAGAGAGGGCATGGAGGCAGAGGTAATGGTGGGGACAAAGTGTGTGTGTGTGGGGATACTTGTCTGCATAGGCTAGTGCAGGGCTGGGCAAGGCCATGAGCAGCAATACATGACAGAGAGAGACTTTCAGGTAAGTAACTGGTGAAAACAAGTGACCGAGTGTTCTCCCAGCTCTGAATGAAATGAGTGGAAATAGCCAAATGAGACTCCTGCCCCTAACTTCAATAACATGAGCAGCAATAGAGCGAGGCTAGAGATGGGATACAACATAAATGAACTATAAAAGCTGTAAAAGTTCTGGAACTCGGAGTCATCCCCCGTTCTCCAGGAACCGAACTGACAAGAAAACAAAAGCTTGGGAATTCTCTTTAAAACCCCCAAATCTGAAGAGAAGCTCTTACGTGGATATCTGTTTTCCACTCCCCACGTCTAACTTCCAAGGGGAACAGGTGTAAGGAGAAGTAAAACAAAGGCTCCAGGCTACTCCCTGAATGGGGGAAATGACTTGAAGGGGATTCTTGGGTGAAGGAAGCAGGTCCAGACACCCAGCACAACCCTGCCGAGAGCAGTCAGGTAGCAAACCGAGAAGGTAGGAGCACCAAGTCTGCTGCAGCCTCTGAGGGACAGAGAGTGAAGGGAGCCTAATTTAGCCACAACACTCACTCCCCCACCCCCACCCCACACACACACAGACACCAAGCTACTGTCAGATCAAGTGCCCGGTTATCCAGATAAAAGAAATCACATAGCAATTAGGGAAACATAGACCAGGGAAACAGGGAGAGAAGAAAAGAAGGTACAAAAGTCAGGCAGTTTCCAGCCTAGAAGAAAATGCAACCAATGAATGAGAACAGAAAGAAATTTATGACAGTTGCCTTTTCTATAAAGCCATGCAGGAAATCAAGATTTGAAAGACAAAGATTTTTAAATGTGAGAAGGTGTTGTAGTCTAAGGAAACAAATTGAGGAGCAAAACTAAGTCACTGAGAAATCAGTCACCACGTTTGAAGCAAGGGACAGAGCAAATTTGCTGCTGCAAATTGAAGTGGTATCAGAGAAAAAATTTGAGATAACCTTCATGGATGTGGTTGGATGAGACCAAAAGGTTAAAATAGTTAGAAACTAACAGATGTAGAAGACATAAAGGGTAATTGAAGTCTGGGAAGAGAGCATCCAAAAATAAGACAGAAGATGTATTCAAAGACAATAAAAAAAAAATAAATTCTCTAAAATGAAACAATGGAGTCTGCAGCTCAAAAGCATACATTGTTCCAGGAAAATTGGATGCAGGATATTCTATGCTGTGACATATTCTAGTTAAGCTATTAAAGTTCAAGGATTAGAAAACATCTTCAGGCCAAAAAAAAAAAAAAAAGAAAGAAAGAAAAAACTGTCAAGGGGAAGAAATCAGGCTTGTCTCCAAGATGTTCAAATATAAAAGCAACCGGCAGACCCATGGGACAGACGCCCTGAGTGAGGAAGGAACCTGGAGTAGTGGCCCCAGTCTTCTCCATCTTTACCCACCTGCTCCATCAGCTTCTAGTAGGAATTTCTGATTCACCTGCTTTCTGGGAATAAACGACTTCCCCTGCCCTAGGGGTTTCACTTTTCCCACTTCCTCCATACCTATAGCCCAGGTATCACCAACTCCTACCATGACTCCTTACCTCCTGGGGAATCCTTGCCTCCATTTCTTACTCCCTCTACCTCCCCCAGCATCCCTGGTCCAGACCAGCTCAGCTTTCTAAACACGCAACTCCAGACCTTCAACTCCAAACCACCCATTCAACCTGGGCACCCTGGGCACCGCTTGCAGCAGTTCAGAGGTGGGGGTGGGATGGACATGGTTCAGCTGAAGAGGCAGGATTTAGACACATGACACCACTGCTGTCCACTGGAATCCCTTTGGGCTCCCATCGGTGGTTGGGAGCATTCCCTGGCTCTCAGAGCAGCCTGGGGGAGCTAAGAGTTAGACTGAAAGGAGGCACTCTCTCCTCCTGGCTTTCTTCTTGCCTCCAGGCAGACCTCTGTCCACCACTTGGATTAAAACAAACTTTCCCTTGCTCTAGCCACACCTAGTCTTCCTTATTTGCCTCCTGGGCCTTCTGACAGCTCACCCCATAATTCCTGGCCGGCGTTCCCCAGCCTTCTCTTACCCTCCATCCACGTAAGCAGGAGACCAGGAAAGGACAAAGAGGTCATATATGGGCTCTGCCCCGGGTGCAGGGACAGTCTCGGCCTTGCTACTGCACCAGGTACGTTCTTCTCTTAGCCCTTTGCCCTGTCTTCATGCCCAGCACCCCCCTCTGCCTCCCCTACATATGCAGCAGACCTGACTTTCAACCCTGGTCCCCAGCCAGACTGTGGAGTCACCCCTGACTCACCTTCTGGGTCTTCTACCCACTGAATATCTAAACCAGATAAATTCTTCCTGTAGATCATCCTCCAGCCAGGCCCCCCTTCTGCCCCCTCTGTCACTCCCCTAAATTGCACTTGCTTGTCGTCCAAGCTCTCCTAGTGGACCGTCCTATCCCCAGTCTTGCCCTGCTCCCCACTCACCCCTGAAATCAGCCTTCCTGAGCACCTTATCACCTCTGCTTGAAAGTCTTCAAGCTCCCCTCCCTCATTGGCAGAGAAAAATCAACCCCTTACTTTGATACAGCAAGAGCCCTCATTCACTTTCTAGCTTCTTCTCTCACGCTCTGCAAGAAGGTCCTCTGTCCTACTGGAACAGCTGTTCACTGACAGCCCAACACCCCAACTTTTTTTTTTTTTTTGAGACTAGGTCTCGCTGTTTTGCCCATGGAACTGCAGGCTCACGTTGCCCGGGGTACCACAGACTCAAGCAATCCCCAACCTTAGCTTCTCAGGTAGCTGGGATTACAGGCATGCACCACCACACCCAGCTATTTTTTTGGGACTAGGTCTTGCTACGTGACCCCCGGCAGGACTCAAAACACGATCCCTGGTCCCCACTGCGGTTTCCTAGGCTGCCACCTACAGGCATGTGCCACCATGCCCGGCCCTCTCCCAGGTGTCTTGATGGACACCTGCTGGGAACATTTCCTTTACCTGATTCTTCCTCATGTTTCCATGCCCAGGATCCCCCCACCTCATCCACAGAGCCTCCCCTCCCCCTCCCCACTGCAGTTACTTTGGCCATCTTAGTGTTCCTGCACTGATTCTGCCTTTGCCATGTGGCTGCATTCACACAAGGGATGTCATTAGTCTCTTCCCATATTTATTCTGCCATTTCACAAGATGGTCCTTCCCTTGGGGGCAGCAGCTCTATCCCAACTTTCTGACTCTTCAGCACCCATTGGGCTGACAGAAATGCTTCCTGCAGCTCACTTCTCTGGGACTCCCAAGACTCTCCTCTTTCCAGTGGTCTCTCTCAGAGATCTGGCCCTGTGTCTGGTGTGACATCACAGGCCTGTCTGCATACAGTGCCCCAAGGGTATTATAGGGGGTAGACAGGAGCCCTAGAAGGAGGGAGCGTAGGGCTGACTTTAGAGAAAGGCAAGATCTCTGACACTTATCCTGGTCACCGGTCTCCCAGGGTAGAGCGTTAGACAGAACATGGGCGCACACTGGTTCATCTCCCAGATGGACCTAAGCACTATCCACTCCTACTTGGAAAGTCACACCAGATTTCCAAGAGCAGGAAAGGTAATGTTGCCATTTAGCATCGTCACCAGCACACAAGTTCCTGCAGCAATTAGTGTGCAAACCAAAGCAATTACACATGACCTCGAAGCCCTTAGTAATTATCCTATGAACTTACCAATCACTCATAGCAATTAGCTGGGAGCTAATTTGCACTCTAAAGTTCCCACTGGGAAGGCAGAGTTAACCCCAGTCCCCAATTCCTGCCAGGGATGCTATCTCCCAGGTAATTAACCTGATGGGGCTTTGCTGTCTAATTACAAGTGATGACTTTTCTCTGCTTCTCCAGGCCTGGGAAACAAGATGAACGTAGCTTATCCCTGCACCAAGCATATGACTGCATAGCTGTCAGATATGGTGGAAATTATTTAAGAAACTCTTGACCTATATTCCAATTAGTATGGCATCGTTATTATATTTACACAGTGAGAAAGTCTTAGCTTAATTCCTCATTTCTGATCTGGCCTTTTAGTAACTCTGGCATTTCTTCAGTCCTTGTGTCATCTGGCCACAAACCTATGGGGTCACCCGGGGATGATCATCTCATTTTATAAAGGGAAACTGAGTCCACACATTTGGGCAGCACACAGAGAAGAGCAAAGCTATCCAGATTCTCAGTCCAGCTCTGGAAAAGACCAATAACCCCAGTGGGTCCCGGGTGGGGGTGGGGTAGCACTCACAGCACCACAAGGCTGGTGAGGTTCTGGAAGGCGTAGTCAGGGATTTGGCTGATGCGGTTGAGGGCCAGGGTCATGGCTTGCAGGGCAGGGAGGTTGTTGAGGGCCCTGACAGGGATCTCGGTGAGTGCATTGTCGTCCAGCCACAGGTGGCGGAGGGAGGACAGCCCTTCAAAGCTCCTCTCCGGGACCAGGGAGATGAGATTGGCATCTAGGCGCCTGGTGAGAGAGAGGATGGAGAGGATCAATCCAGGGCAAGAGGCAGACCGCGCTTTGGGCCTGGCTGGGTTGGGCCATCAGGAAACCACGGCTCCACCGAGTACCCTGGGACTACGGCTACGATGGGTCCCCCATCCAACCTGTGTCCCACCCTTTGAGTTCCCATATTTGGCCTCCACCCCAAGTCACAGTTCTTGAAGCTTCATCTGTTGCTATTTATAGTGTTAATGCTTCCTCTCAGACCCAAGGTTGGACCTGCATTGTAGATAACCATTATGTCCCTGATACCCCCAATTCTTTCCTATAGCTTCCCTGCTCTGCCCAGTCTTGCCTGCGCCACGGTGACACTTGAAGATGTTTCCACCATTAGCAAGGGGGAAATGCCTCCTCAAAGTCACCAGGTGCTCCCTACCCCCATCCCAGCAGCAGCACCACCTGCACCTCATCCCTTCAAGGATCTGGTAGTGAGATGGGGCTCCTGCAAAAGCCCTGGGGTCTCTAACTTAGTCGATGATGTATGGGAGGTGCCTGTTGTCAAATCCTAGAGATGGTTTTCAGAAGAGGTAAACACATAGGTGTGCCCAGGCCATGATGCCCTTTATCAATATACTACTGTCTGCCTTCTGGTCTGAAATCCCATCATCCTATGCTGCTGTCCTCACCAGGGCCAGATAAGTTGGTCTATGTTCATGGATCTATTCTTGGACTAATTTGAAGGGAGGTTCTGCCCTCAGGCATGGTTCTCCCACATGGGCACGTGGCACCTATGTCAAGGGAAGAAGAACTGATGTGATCATGGTGAGGTGGAGGTGACTTTCTTTTATCTCAACTGCACAAACCCCTTTATTGACAGTCCACATGCCATTCTCCCCTAAGCCATTTCCCACTGCCCTTACTATCCACAGGCCACTGGGACAAGCTCCCTGACTCACCAGCAAGGAGATCATCAGCAGATCAGACAACAATGAGGCCTTGGATGGGAGAACAAACTGACCAGCTTAGTTCTCTGGAAGTTGCAACTAGGCAAGACCTCCCGCCCACATCAAACCCAATGTGATGTGGTCAAAATCCTTCAATGAGTGCCCTCTACTGGCAAAGCCAGTCACTGCAGACGTGGTCAGTCGGTGGTTGCCTGTGGCTGGGGGGCCTGGGGAGCCCTGCGAAGATACGAAGATACATGTCCCTAAGCAGTTCACAGAAGGTCTGGGTTCTGCTCCTGAGAACATCCCAGATGTCCCTGTGTACAGACAGGCTTGGGAAGTGCTGGATAAATACTGCCACAAAGATGGCAGTGTCTGTCTTTCTTAGTGATTCGGTGAGAAACCCAGACTAACATTCACAGCATGGTGTGACGACAGGCACCAGGTAACCGGGAAGATGTCGGCAGAAGGCCTGGTAAGGGAAGGAGGGGGAAAAGATGCCAGGTAGAAGGAAGAGCCAGTGGAAAGTGCGGTGTTGTCAGAGGCTGCCAGGCAGAGCTTCAGGGATAGTAAGGAGGAGCACGAGAGAGAGAGAGAAATGCCAGTGCTAGTGAGGCAGGTGGAGTGGAGTAAAGGGGAAAACCTTGGAAGCAATGCTGTTTCCAGGATGGGGAGCCAATGGAAACCTTGAAACCACAGGAAATTTTCCGTTCCAGAAAGAAACTTCTAGAAGAAGACAAGAAAAGAGAGGGGTAATCTCTACACCACCTTTTCCAGAAAGGGACAGCCGAGCCCAGAGAAGGTGGAGAACTTAGTTGAAATACATCAGTGTCCGGTCCTCAAAAGCATCTTCTGCTTATGGGGAGGCATACTGACACTGGGGAGGGGGTGCACAATCCTGGCCCCACAGGTCCCCAGGCCGATAAAGTCCCTGGAAATGTTAGGAGTTCGCATAACCTGAAGGAGTTCGCTTCTTTCCTGCAAGCGAAGTGTCCCTTCATCTGATCACTCCTAGAGCACCCAGGCCCTGGCCACGAGGAACCCAAGACAGCATGTAACTGCCACTTGCTCCACCCACTTGGGAAGCAGAGGTTCTTCCTAGCCTGCCATGGCCTTCAAGAAAGTTGCATCACCAAGCAGCCCAGTGACCACAGGTGTGGTGCCCCACAAACTAGCAGCCCGACAATGTGTGCGCCACCAGCTCCAAAAGGCAGAAACCCTACAGAAGCATGGCTAGGGGCACATGCCCAGCCTCAGGGGAGCAAATCTCAGTGTGGTGACCCTCGGCCCTGCAGCCCCATTCAGACCTCGCATCCTCTGTAGTTCGAGCCCCCACTTATCAGAGTGGACTGTGTTCAAAGGGTGTTGCATATGCAAAATCACTTAATTTCCATAACCCATGAGGTTGACATTTTGCCAGTGAGAAAAATGAGATGCAGAAGGCTTAGTGACTTGCCCAAGGTAGCACTACTAGCCAGTGAGGAAGCTGGGGGTGGAATCTAAGCAATTCAGCTTCTGAGCACGCATGCCCATCACTTAGGCTGCATCACTAGCACACCCCTATAATACTGTTGTGTTTATGTACCTGATTTCAGCAGCCTGAAAGCCCTGGAACTCGTCGCCTTCCATCCACAGACACCAGCACTTACACACCCACCTGCCCACCCCATCCAGCAGGCCTGGCCTGACTACCTCCGGTGTGTCCTTGCTGGTCCATCACCCCCACCAGGGCACCAGCGGACAGAGCAGATCTCCAGCATGTGGTCCCCAGACCAGCAGCTTCACATCGCCTGAGTGTTTGTTAGAAATGCAGAATCTAGGCCCCAGCCCAGATTATGGAGCCAGAATCTGAATTTTAACCTGACTCCAAGATGATGCATTGAGTTGTAAGCCCATTGTTTCTGAAGCATAGTTTCTGAGCCAGGTCTTCCAGGACATTTGATGCTCTGGTTTGACGCTCTCAGCTGACAAGGGACAGATGGACAAGAGAGGAAGGCTGGAAAAGGAGTGAGAAGATCGTTTCCTCCACTACTCAGTATCCTGGGAGACCTCAATCTTGGGTTTGGTCATCAAGGAGTCCAGGACAGGACTCTACTCCCCCTCTCCTGGAGATCTAATGAGGGTGGCAGGCTCTGTGGCCAGCTCTGAATTCCCCAGACCTGGCCCAATGCCTAGTTTGCAGAGGACACTCCAAAGTGTTTGAATAAGCTCTTCAAACACTGATTCCCCAACTGGAGGTCTGGTCAAGCCACAGTAATGTGGGGGAAGCCTGGGATGGCCTCCGGCTGGGGATGGTAAGGCAGCCTAGCTCTTCTACTCCTGCACCCCATGCCATACATGAGGAGGATCCTCACCCCATCTCATCCCCACCCACAGAGGTCACCTTCCAGAGGCCCAATCATGCTTCCTGGTCCTGGGGAGCAGCATCATGGCCCCGGCTTGTCCAGAGACCACACATAGAGCACTAAGCCTGAATTCCACTTAGAACTATAGAGTGACCTTTGGGGTGGACTTAAGAAAGTGGGATCTAGACAAAGAGAAGTGGGAAATGGGGTGTCATGTGAGGCCCTCAAGGCAGGGCAGTCAGGGGCCAGTGTGGATAGTGGGAGTGGGCACAGATTTCTGACACAGTAGGGTAAGCAAATAGAGAGGGCCCAGCAAAATACTGGGTGGGGGGCCAGGAGGGACCAGGGCCTGCTCACCTCACAGATCTGGGCCTTCTGTCTGCAGCCACTTATCCAAAGGTAGAAGGACAAACACAAGTAGCTGGACTGCCCAGGCTGGGTGCTCCCTTCTCTAGAGTCCTAGACAGAGAGTGACCCACAGTAGCAACCATCACATGGTTGACCAATTTGAAAACCTATGAGAATGTCTGGGAGATAGGGCAGAGGTGAGACTGGGCTGAGATGGCCCCTGGCAGAGGGATGAAAGGAGGTACTATGGGGTGGGGGAGGGTGAAGCCTGACAAGGTGAGCCAATGTTTACGCTGTGTAGTTGTGGTGCTTAGAAACTGTCTCTTCCATGTGCGCGCATACGAGTGCATACGTGTGCCCACATACAAGCATGCCATGCTTGCATACGGAATTCATGACCCTGGCTAGGCCCCCTTATGTACTTCGTGCAACCTGAGGCAGGGGTCCTGGAAGGCCCGGGCTCCAGACGGGTGTCACAGGGAAGGTTGGCGTCTAGGAGCCCCCAGGTCTCTTTCTGCCTGCTCTAGAGAGTATCTCTCCCATCATGGTCTGCAGATCTGGACTGTTGGCTGGGGCAGGTCTGGATGGATTGCGGGCACCTGCAGCTCCATTCCTGACACTTGGGGACAGGGACACACCCAAGGAGAAATCAAGCGAAGTGGCAAAGGAAGAAGGTGGGACAAACCCATAGAGGAAATTGATCAGGTCTGGATTTGCACTTGGGGTGAGTTGGGGGTCCTAGTAGGCCTCGGGGATTAGATGTGGACCGATGAAAACCTCACAGGATTTAGCAAATAAAAACACATATTGTCCATTTAAATTTGAATTTCAGATAATAACAAAAAATGTTTAGTTTAAATATGTCCTGTACAGTGTTTGGGACAAGGCCCAGTTAAATCAACTTTCAGATAAACAAGGAGTAACTTTTTCGGGTAACTGGGGCCCACACAATATTTGTATTTTATGTGGCAGCTCTAACCCAGGGACTTCCTCTGAGCTGGAAGAGGAGGCCGGGCTTCCCCACCAGACAAATCTACCCACAAATCCCCTCATTTAGGATTGGCTTCGCAGTTACACGGTTTTACTGCTCACCCACCCCAGAGACTATTTTGAGGTTGAATACAAACAAAATGTACAGCCCAGGCCGGCCACCCAGCATTCGCTCTCCTGACAATGAGGTGGCCCAGACGGGCCCAGGGACACAGGGAGGAACAAGGCAGTGACGACTATAGTCAGTTGGGTAGTTTCAGCTATGAGGTCACAACACACCTTCGAGGTGACTCCCCAAGGAAACAGCAAGGATGGGGGTGGCGGCAGGAGAGGAAGTGGCACAGAGCTGGCTTCTAGGTTCTCCCCTCCCCTTCCGCACACCCCTGCTCCCCTTCCCCCCACACCCCAGAAACCTCTGCAACCACCAAAGTTCAGCAGGTTGGTGCTAAGGTGGTCACTTCCACTTGGCCCCTGCCTGGCCTCATGGGTAACCTATGAACAAGCTCCCCCAACCCCTTGAGTCAGGGCTCAGGACCCCTAGAGGACAGAGTCTCCTGCCCTCTAGGGCAGTTGGGCCCAGACTCCTCTGCTATCTGGGTATGTGGGGGGCAAGGGGTGTTGAAGGAGCCTCTGAGCAACCAGAAGAAGCTGCCATTTGGGACTAAAAGACCTTTTGGAACAGCTCCGCGTCCACAGGTGGGAGAGCCAATCCAGACGGACTCTGGTTTGGCAGGAAGAAGAGAGCAATTATACCAATTAAGCCCTGGAATAAAATCAACAACCCCCAACCGCCCTTCTCTTTCTCCCACGTGGGCCTGGGCTCCTTGAGTGATTTCTGATTGTAATTCTTACCTGCGGTAATACAGCAGATTAGCAGGGACCTCGCAGGCCAGTTTGGGCTTGCTGGAGCACTGGGGTAACAGCCTAACCTCTCTTGGGCCAAACTCCTCCTCACACCCTCCAGCCCAGGGCTGAGGCTCCGCTGCTGCAGCAGGGAGCGCAAGAGCTGGGGTTGGGGCCCCTTATCGCCAAGTCCCAGGGGGCAGGTCGCCTCAGAGTCACCCGGCCATAGGACAAACCAGGGAGCTGGGCAGAGGGCCCAGTCTCACTTGACTATGAGAATGAGGCTCCTCACTGAGCAAGCTGGCAGATGAGACACAGACAGCAAGCAGCCACTGGTTAACAGTGACCAAGCATGACAGCGAAAACTCAAAACCACACAACCTCAGAGCTCAAGGGAGCTTGCCCACCTCACTCACCTTCTGCAAGGAACAAAAAGCCCAGAGAGACAAGGAGAAATGTCCAAAGGGAGTGGCAGGGTAGGGACTCCACCCTGGGGCTTCTTTCCACTTCTATCAGCCTGGCTCCCCTAAAAGGAAAGGGTGCCAGAGAGATATGTACCTCTCTGAGCTGCAGAGAGCATGCTTCCACTTGGAAACCAGAGTCTCTTCTAGTCCCCAGAGTGCTGGGATCTAACAGAGGGTTTCTGGATTCTTTCTCCATATCTTCTATTTCCATTTTATAGCCCATGATCTTAGCCAAATGTGAGACAAGAGGGACAGATTCAAGGGTCCTAGTGGGTCACCAGCCCATGCATGTTCCCAGGTATTCATTGAAAAGGGAGCCACGCTCAGTGCCTGGCATACAGCACTGCTCACTGAGTACAGGTGGTCTGTAGAGTCACAAAACCAGGACAGCGAGGAGATGCAAGCAGGTGTCCTGGTCTGTTCCACCACCGTTGAGCATGCATGGAGTCCTCTCCTCAGCTCTGAATCACATGGTATGAGAGCCCAAGAAATTCTAGGATGGGGTCCTTAGAAATAGAGAGAAGCTGGATAGTCTATCGCGTCCCCCTCCTGAGCCTGGCCAAAGCAACTTCTGTTCTATCTCTTTTTATTCCTGAGCTTGCATTTCCCTTCTCTTAAATAAACTTGCCTCTATCACTGCCCCCTCAAAAAAAAAGGAAAGGATAAAATAAGTAGAAAGAGGCTGTAACCGGAGTTCCTCAGGAAGATGTGCCCAAAGTAGGTGGCAATGTGCTGAGGAAGAATCTTGCTTCTCAATCACTGGAAGAGAGAGAAGGTACTCACTCTCAAACACCTCCCAGATGGTGAGGTGGGGGCTCACCCATCCTGAGAAAAAAAAAACTCAACCAACCCAGATCTTGCATGTGCCTGTTTCTTGTCAGTCCACAGGGTTTCTTGTCAGTCCACAGGCCGGAGGCCAAAGTGCCATTTCAGAGGCTGAAGGTGCAGAGGGGGCCCTGGCTCGTGGTCACCAGTGACTTGGGAGCTGGGTTTGCTGGAGCCTCTGCCCAGCATCTCCCACCTCCCGCACCTGCCCACCGATCCCACATGACTGCTTCCTCTCAGAGTTCTCAGAGCTGCCCCTACCCTGGCTCCCTGGGGCAGGACCAGCCACAGCACTTGCAGGGCCCAACACACAGGGAAATGAAAGGCCGCACTCAACAATGTGGCATCTGGAGTGGCAGCAGCAGAATTGCTGAGCGGCGTTGCTGTGGGTCAGGCAACCAGGGAGCCCGCTGAGCTCCCAAGCTCAGAATCTCAGCGGTTGGTCAGTCTGATCTCACCTCCTAATTGAGAATAAGAAAGAGGTCGGGAGACTCTGCGGGGATGCTCACTGGTCACCCAAGGCTTGGTTTTTCACAAGGACACCCCCGCTGCCACCCTTCGCCACAGACAGCCTCACACTGGATCTCCTGTACATCTTGAGGGAGGAAGAGAAAAGGATGAGACAGTAGTGGCTGGCTGGCAGGAACATCTCAGGCTCTGGTGCGGGTGGAGAGCAGGCAGGTGGGAAGGGGAGAATATTGAAAGAGGAGAAAAGAATTAGTAGCCGCTATGGAAGTGGTTATTCGTAAAGAAAATACGGCACGTGGGAGCTGTTGATTGCCTGGAGGGACCAACAGCCCTGACCCAAGAGCCTGCCAGGGAAAGGGAGACTTCCAGCAGGGAGCAGGCTGGCACTTGCAAAGTGGCAAGGAGGCGCCCCAGGCCTTCCACAGGCAACCCCAGCCCCTCACACCAGGACCAGCCACTGTGCCAGGCTCCTCAGGAAGGCCCACGCGGTTCCAGGAAGATGGTGGGAGCTCCCTGCCTGGTGGGAAGGCTCACCGCCTGGAGCCCAAGTCCGCTCAAGTCCATTCGAGACTTTGGTCAGTGCTCAGGTACCTTTGCTCCTCTCAAAGGGACCACAGTCTGCCTCGTGTGCAGGCTGTTTGTGGTTCTATCACACAGCCTCTACTGGCCGCCAAAACCTCCCTCCTACCTATCAGGTTGCCTGAAATGCCTCTCAGTACAGACAGGTTCATCCCTTTGGTCTTCAATTCCATGAGATTGGGTGAAACCTACCTAACCATGCACCAGCCCAGCCTGTGGGACTCCAGCAAGAACAAGGCACAGCCCCTCTCTGGAGAAGCCGTCAGGCTGTTTACTGTTAAATAAAACAGTATAAGAACCTCCGCTGACATTTGTTGAGAGCTAGCTAATTGCCAGGTGTGCTAAGCACTTTACATATATTTTCATATTTAATCTCCACCCAGCCCTTGGAGTGGGAATTTTATGATTCCCCATCTGCATGCAGAAAAGGAGGCTTGCAGAGGTCTTGGTCGGGCTCCAAAGCCTAGGGCTTTCTGCTTTAGTCACACGCATGAAAAACACCCTGGGAGCGAAACCCACTCTGCGGCTGTGGGAAGCCCACAAGGCCGCACAGAGAGAGCGACACCTGTGCTGACCCCCAAAGGAGGGAAGGTGTTCCTTCCGAGAGAAGGGCATGGGCAAAGGGGACAGCACAAGCGAAATACCACCCCCGGCAGAAGGGGTTTGGTGGGGAGTTGTGTGGGAACACAGGAAGGTGCCAAGGGGAGATGGGTGAACTGAAAAGGGCAGGTGATGGTAGCTCATGTCCCATCAGCATTTCTGGAGATTTCACCCAGGCTCTTGTGTTGAGATTGATTGGGAAGGATGGGTGAAGGTTGGGAAAGGCTGGGAGGCTGCTTCAAGAGCATGAGCCAAAGTCCCTGATGAGAAAGGGAAGCTCTTGGGGGACAGGGCTCAGGAGAGTTGAAGGGTTGGGGCCCCTGCAGATGCACATCTCACACCTCAGTGGCACAGAACAGAGGGATTCAGAACCCCATGCATAACTTTTGAATCTTCCTATGTTGTTTACGTGTTGGGGGGGAGGTTGCCCCCTCACCCCAACTCCCTGCCTCATAGACACCACAGGAGGGGAGTGGTAGAGAAGTCTGCCCTTCCCTCAGCCAACACTTCCTGTTTCCATGCTAAGATGGTAAAGAGGGGGTAACCTCAAATCGGGGTTCTTGTCCGGTGTGGCCTCCCCCTCATGTGAAGGACTTTTATCAGCTATGGAGAGCAGCTGGTCCACAGATGCCCGTCCAAGGACTTACACTTGAAGGCTGTAGCTAGAAGAGGTCAGGCAGAGTGTCTGCACTAGAAGTAGCAACCAAGCCTCCAACTGAAGGATTAGACTCCAGGCACATTTGGAGGAGGTTTTCTTCTAGCACCTTCTGCATTGGACACTGATGTTTATGTTGCCTGGGCAGCTAAGGGCAGCCCAGACCCAATCTTTCTCCATCTTGGGGGCCATGTGACTTGGCCCCCTGAAGCCAGGCCTATCTGGGAGAACTCCCATTGTTGAGATGTGTCAGGACCTGTGCTGTCCCACGAAGTGGCCACTGGGCATATGTGGCTTTCGAGCAATTGATACGTGGCCAGTGTGGCTGAGGAATGGAGCTCGGAACTGTTTGTTCTCAGACACATGAGCCTAGTGGTGACCCTACTGGGTAGCACAGCTCGAAGACATCAGCAAGCTCAGGGTAGGATGGGAGGGATGCAGACAGGAGGGGGGTGGGGCCCAGTTCCAGCCTAGTGAGGGAGATGAACCAGGGTGTTGACAGCAGTAGTGTCACAGGGTGTGTGTATGTGTGTGTGTGCACGTGTGTGTGCGTGTGTATGTGTCTGTGTTGTTTGTGTGTCTGTGTGGTGAGAGAGAGACAGACTATCTGTGTGTGATGTGCACCAACAGTTGAGAACAAGAAGGAAGTATGAATCATTCATTCACTTTATTCATGCAGAAAGGGGGGACAGAACAGGCTTCCCCGAAGAGGAACCGTTTGTCTCGGGCTTTGAGGAGTAACTGAATTTCAACCAAGTGAGCAAGAAGAATGGGCATTTCCGGCAGAGAGCAGAGTAGAGGCAAGGCAAGGTGATCATACATCATGTGAGGGACCACCTCACATGTTCTGGGGGACAAGGTCGGGGGCCTTGGGTAGGACTAGGAGAAGAGATGCTGGTCTGTGGGGTTTTATGAATCTGAACTTTATTCAGAGGCATTGGGGCCTCTGGGGCAAGACAGACACCCTAAGGGGGCTGACTGAGGTCTTGTGGCTGTGGGAAGTCCTTTTCTCCTGTGCAGACTGTTTCTCCACCTACAAAGGGGCTTAGCTTCCAGTGTCTTCATGATTCTGATCTTCTAGGAAGGAATTATTGGATAAGCTCCTCTGTGGTGAGTCCAAGAAAGGGGTGCTGAGGGGTGCTGAGCAGGTCAGCTTACAATCATGTGATGTCATTTAGCATGCAGTCCCCTCCCCAAGAGCCACAAACATTTTAGGGTGATTAAACATCTACTACTTGGATAATAATCTTTTTCTAGAGGGTAGAAGTTATCTATTGATGTTTTTAAAATCTGTAAAGTATTAGTGGAGAACAGCTGCTTGTCAGAAGCTTCTGGAAATGGCACACAGACCTGAAATTCAGGAAATTGGGAGCCATAGAAATGAGGAGTTGGGAGGGATGATTGGCTAGGTGGGGAAATGTTAAGGCCCACTTTGGGCTTCGAACAGCTTTATCAAGCTCCCACTTTGATTGCTTTTCTCCCCATTATACTGGAGACTTCCCCAAAACTGTGTCTTTCTTTCCCTAAAATCATGGGTATTCAATCTGTGTTTTTCAAGGATGGAGTTGTGGTTGCTTCCAGCACTATTCAGAGGGCCACCTGCTGACAAGAGGAAGCCAGTGACAGAAGTGAGAACTAAAAGGGACCGGACTCAATTAAGCAGGAAAGAGTGACTCCTACAAGACACAGAGTGAGGAGGTGGCAAAGCCAAAGCCAAGTTCAGGGTCCACTTCTCTCCTGCCCTTGTCTGCTTGGGAGAAGGAGCTGTTCATCAGCCATTGCCCCACACAAACATGGGGTAGACTCCCAGGGACCTCAGACAGTAGAGTGGCTCTCTGTCCCCATGGAATGGCCCAAGGTCTTGTGATGAGTGTTGTCTCTAAGAGTTGGCAGATCTAAAGCTCAGATCCCATGCCTGGGATTCCAGCTTTGCCTCTACATCCCTGGAAGCCACACCAGGCCCTCACAGGGTATTTTAATGTCCTGAAGAACTCACAGATGAAAACTCTTGTAACTTGTGCACTTCTTGGAGCTTGGGTCCCAAGGTGACTGAGAGCATGAAGAGCAGACAGGGAGCTGACCAAGCAGCCAGAAGCTTGGAGTAATCCTGCAGGTGCTGGGCAAGTGTGAGAGGGTGAAGGTGGAAGGAAGCTTCATTTCACCTTCATGTTCCCACTCATGGCTGAAGGAGAAAGGACAGCTTAGGGCTAGAGCAACACTTTTCTCTTCCTCTCCTTTCACAGGTGAAGGTCTGAGTTTGTTTGAGGAAAATGAGTTAATCAGTTCTGATTTATGCCACCTAATAGGATCCTTCCCCTCTCACTGTCAGCCTTTCAGCAGATCAAAGGTAGGATATTAAAACAAAGGCAATTCCAACTGATTCTCCAGGCTATGCTAATACCCCCAACCACCCTTCCCTCCATCTGTCAGGAAAGCTGATGGATGCACAGGAACCCCGGGAGGCAGAGAAAGTGCTTCTTTTGTGTACATCAAAGGATGATACCTGAGTGTTCCCCCAAGCCTGTCCTTGTGTTTTAATCAGCAGCAATATATAAAAATAATTATCCACCCTCCAGGAGGGTGGCAGGGAGGAGACACTGTGCGTAGCCTTTATGAGCTTCCCCTGAAGACACAGATCTACAGACCTGGGCAGAAGGCCAACTTTGTGGGTGACAGTCCTGGAATTCTGAGGTGGGGACTACAAAAAGTCATCTTGCCCATCCCCCAGCCCCCAGTCACTGGATTCCAGACATCATACTGGTTTCTTCCTGGGTCGTCAGAGGTAAATTTGAGAGTTGTTCAGTTGTCTCTTGGCTCCTGGTTGCCTGCTCTTGGGAAAGGGCTGTGGCTGGTGAAGGACAAAGCAGATGGGGGTTTTCCCCAGAGAGGAGGCAGTGATGTCAGAGGTTTAGGAAATGTAAGTGGCATCCCAGTGTGCTACATACTGGGCTTACTCTATAGTATGGCTATCAGGGAAAACCACTCCACATATCAGCATTTTTAAAGGTACAGTGAAAAAAAAAAACTGGAGAAGAAAGGGGAAATGTCCACATCAAATCAGGCTGTTGTAACATAGGGTTCCAGTTCTTTCCACAATCTATTTTCCCCTCCCCAATTCTTAGGAGCTCCCAGACTCCCTGTGACCAGCAGAACTAGGGAGGTTACAGCTGTGTGATATGAATTGTCCCATTCCCAACCTCATTACCTACATCATCCACCTATCCATCATCCAGCCATTCATTTATCCACTTTTCTGTTTATCTGTCCATCCATTCATTCAGACAGAAGAGAGACTAGTCCCCACATTGTGATCTTGTCTTCTCTCACTCAGAACTACCCACAGCTCCCATCAGCTCCAAACCCATTGGCAAAAGCTTTAAGTTTCCTTCCCAGTTATTCTCTCACCAGTCTCATTTCTCAGTTCCCCAATTAATCATTTCATCTGGGAAACATGCCCTCTCCCTAAATCCTTGTCCAAGAGCTCACTATTTAGTCATATCTGTTCTGTGAAGTCTGGTGCCCCTGTTTGAAGCATTCTTTTCCTTCTCTTCAAAGCTGTACAAAACTCCTCTCCTGCAGGATTCTCCTGACCCAACCCAATGTGGCACCAGGCCTTCCTGCACCTACAGCAGGAAGGGTGAGAAGGATGAACAGCTCCTTTTCCCAAGAGGACAAGGTCAGGAGAGAAGTGGACCCTGAATTTGGCTTGGCTTTGTGACCTCCTCACTCTGTGACTTGTAGGAGTCACTCTTTCCTACTTAATTGAGTCTGGTTCCTTTTAGTTCTCACTAATCCCTTTGTGATTGCTTCCTAAGTGTTCTTGGCTCTCTTGCTCCAGGTTGAGACCATCAACAGCCAGGGAGATCAGCTGAAATCCCTCTCCTTTGTCTGACCAAGAAATGAAGGGTACATGCTCAAGTCATTTCCAGTTAACATGGAGGAAAAGGTACCCACCTTCTCTCTGAAATGATAGGTATTTCATAGGAGACACAGAAAAAAGATGAAAACTTAGACCTTGACCAAAAGCAATGCTTAGCCAGAATATGACAGCTTTGCTAACCATAAGGCCAAGGGAATTAAGGACAATAGTCGATAATGAGTGGTTTTCCTGTTTTTTCTTGTAAAACAGAATAACCAGGCTCACCCAGATGAACGTGGGGAAGCATGTTTTAAGTCCTCTAGATCAGAATCCAGAAAGCTGGACAGCCATGTGCCCAAAGCATGCAAGTGATGCTTCTTGAGATGCCAATGTACCATGTGCCACCTCCCAACCTATATTTCTGTACCTACTCAGGCACTTCAATTCCCTGAGAATAACATGGCAGGAAGGCAGGAGGTAGGACTGGAAGTGATGC
Source organism: Uropsilus gracilis (assembly GCA_004024945.1). NCBI lineage: Eukaryota > Metazoa > Chordata > Mammalia > Eulipotyphla > Talpidae > Uropsilus > Uropsilus gracilis. The sequence continues at coordinate 56,282 of PVHY01008670.1, forward strand.
CTTCATCTGAGGAGATAATTCTCCCCAAGGGAAGGTCATACTGTAAGCAGATGGCAGGGGCGGGAGCAACTCAGTGGCCATGCACCTGTAGATAAAGCAGCAGTCAGTTGGTTTGGGGGTGTGGTCTGAGCATAACATCATCTAAAATTTCCCCTGGTCGGTCTAATGTTCAGGTAGGGAATGAACCACTGCTACAGATTTTTGGACACAGCTTGGTAGAGTCAGGCAAGGGTAAGATTCCACTATGTGACACCAGAGCACTATGTGACACTCATCAACCCCAGATGAGTGTCTGCCCAGGGGCTGCAAATTAGCCTGGGAAGTACACACCGACCGGCTTTCCATGTGTACGCTTGAGAAGCTAAATAAACCAGCACCAGGAGGCTAAAGAGACAAACCAGGAAATGCCCATGACCCCTCTACTGACTAACTCTTTGTCTAGGTAAGATTTTCTCTCTTCAATGCTAAAGCACAAAAGCAGAGGTTCAAAGAGTTTTCTGGACCTCCATGTTCAGAGCATTATACAGCTGAAGTGTGGAAGCAATGCAAGCAAGCGTCCTCTGGTGGATGGGTGGACAGACAAAATGGGGTCTACACACACAACAGAATCGCAGCCAGCTGTAAAGTGGACGGAAATCCTATCACATGATGCTCCGTGGTGGGGCCTGAGGACATTGTGCTGAGTGAAATAAGCCAGATGCAAAAGCACAAATGCTGCATGATTCCACTGAGATGAGGTACTGAGTGAAGGCAAGCCAGAGAGACAAAAAGAGAGGGAATGGTGCCAGGGGCTGGGGGGTGAGGTCGAGGCGACATTGTCTAGTGGGGACAAGTTCAGGTTTGCAAAATGACAAGTCTGTGGAGCATGATGTGATGGCCACACGATGATGTGAACCTGCTTAATGCCACCGAATTGCACTTTTTAGTAAGATGGTCAGTGTTACAGAAAAAAAAATTTTAATAAAAAATTCTAATTAAAATGCTTTTTAAAGTTTCTTAAATTTTAAATATTTTTTAATTTTCAAAAACACAAAAAAGAGGGATGAAAAATTCAAAAGAAAGATTTCTTTTTAATTCTGACAAATGAAAAAGGGGTGCCAGCGTCTTGAAACTCAGAAAGAAATATCAAATCTCTAAAAATAACTTCTTGCTGAAAGGAAGAAAACATGTAGAAGCTTTCTGACAGTATCAATAAGGTACAAGACACAACATCTTAGCAAAAATCCACAAGGAGAAAAAAAGACTGAGTTTAAAGGACAAGAGCATAACATGTGGGAATAAAAGTAAATCTCAAAGACAAGTTGAAATGGAGCTATGTGGAGTATCAGGATGTTGTAAGGAAAGGAACGTTAAAAGAGCAAAATTCAAATTTTGCATTGTAGGCAGTAACAAAGAGCACCAGCTACAGAAAACTGGATCATCGGTGGGAGAACAAACATGAGACCCACCGTCGAAATCAGAATAAAAAAAAGTACAGCAAGGTGAAAGTGATAAAAATTAAGGTAAAATAAATGGGAGAGCGTTGAACTTGCACTTTATAGGTGCAGTTATAGTTATAGTCCAGGGGATTAAACAAAGAATGAATAGAGCCAAAGCACGAGATAGTTATCACTGGGAAAAGATCTCTTGAGACTGAAAAAGATCTATGAAAAAAATGTGTATTGTGTTGCCAGCAAATCAAATGAAGAGATTCATGCCTGGACCCACTGTGGCAATTTTTATAATTGTAAAGATAAAGGGGGAATCCTATAAGCATTCAAAAGGAGGAAACAGGCCATCCTCTAAGGAACAAAATGGTAAGGTTGACCTCAGAATTTTCTGGCACACTACATGCCAGGGGGGAAATAGAGCTATATCTACAGGGTTCTGAGAAAAATAAATTATGATCCATGGATTTTATAACCAGTTAGTTTGACAATTATTTGTGAAGTCTACAAAGTCTTAACTATATGAGGGATTAGAAATTATACTACTCAGGGGGCTTGGGGTGAAAAAAAAGGAAAAGAATATATATTCCCCATGTGTTCATGATGGGAGGAAAACTGCTCTAAATACTTTAGGCCTTCAGGAGAGATCGTTAAAATGAAAGCATCAAGAACGAGGTTTCTTGACTTCTCTTTCCAGGCAGGCAGGAATAGTAGAGACTAGGACTGCCCTTTTGCCTGAACGACAACAGACCTCAGACTCCGGACAGCAGGCTGTTCCAGATGGTGACTCCTGAGAGAATGGTAAACATGGCAGGAGCCTTGACATGGCCCCAGCATGCTGCCTGGAGGAGTTGTCTGTGCTCCAGCACAAAGTAAAGCAACCCAAAGAGAGCTTGTCTTCACTCTAAGTTTTGGAAACAGAGTTCAGAGTTCAGAGCTTATGGAAGCTAAGGGGACTCTCCTCTGAGGGATAGAATAGCAAAAGGAGAAAGCATCAAAAGGGAAAAAGGAGGGATTGAGGAAAAAGAAAGAAAGTAGGAAAAACAGTGGAAACATCAATGAAACATAGAAGAAAAAGTGTAAAATATGATAGAAATGAGAAAAAATAACATCTTTTATATTTTTACAGAATAGAACTCATTTCATCAAAATTATTTAACATATAGAACAGTGAAAATTTTTTGATGAAATGGATAATTTTCAGAGAAATATAAATGCCCCAAACACACTAAGAGTGGAAGAATGGAATTGACCAAACATTACAGAAGAAATTACAAATGTTTTCAAAGAATTCATTTTCTTACAAATTTTCAGTAAGTTCTTCCAAACTTTCAAGTGAAAATTAATTGTGATTTATAAACTATTGCAGAAATAAAAAAAGTTGGGGATTATACCCAATTCACTCTGTGAACTCAATATAGTCTAATAGCAAAAGTTATCTGTGAGAGAAGCCATGCTATAGTCCATTCTCATTTATAAATATTTTATTAAAATATTCCAATTATAATACTGGCAACAGAATAGTACAAATAGTACTTTTATATACAAATAGTACTTCCATAAAGAAATGGTAGTCTCTAAAATGGTATTCATCATAGTAATACTAGCATTGTAATACCATGACAATAAAATAATGAATTCTATTACTGGATAATGGGTTCAGTATATGTAATATCAATATATACTGAAAAGTCATTCTGCACCATTCAACAATCTTATTTTTACAAGATGTAAAATATTGAAGTAGAGGAATTTCTCTCAAAATGACAGACTATGTTAAAGGATATCATATTTCATAGAAAATATCATTAAGGAAACATAAATAAAAGCCACAATAAGATAACACTTCCCACCCACTAGAAGGCTATATAAAAAGATAAGTGTTGGTGAGAATAAAGAGAAATGAAGATAATCCCCATATAATGCTGGTGGTGATATGAGACAGTATAATCACTTGGACAACAGCTTGGCAGTTATTCAAAATTTGCACACAGAGTTACTATATGCGTCAATAATTTCACCCCAAGTTATATATTCAAGATCACTGAAAACATGTCTGCACAAATATTGACAGCAGCATTATTTACAGTAACCAATAAGTGAAAGCAACGCAGATATCCTTCAACTGATGAAAAGACAAACAAAGGTGGTATAGACATACAATGGAATATTACTCAGTCATAAAGAGGATGAAGTACTGATATATCCATGAATATATACATATATATAGCTAAACCTTCCTTGAAATCATGAGCTTAATGAAAGAAGTCAGACAAAATGATACATATTGCATGATTCCACTTAGATGAAAAGTCTAAAACAGATAAAACCAGACCGAGAGAATGTAAACTCATGTTTGTCAGGGACTGTGGGGAGAAGGATGACTGGGAATGAGTAAAAGTTTTCTTTTAGGAGTGATGGAAATATTCTGGAATTAGATGACAATGGTTGCACAAATGTGGAAATATGCTCAAAGCCAAAGAACTGTCTACTTTTAAAGGATATAGTTCATGCTGTGTGAACTTTGTCTCAAGTTTTAAAAATACTTAAGGTTAAAGTTATTAGACCAGTGCTATATGGTACAATTTTGAAGGAAGAATATACTTAGTCAGGATTTAACATATGCAGGAAGCATGCATGTTTATTAGAGTATGTGTGTTCATACAGAAATCCACAGAAATGTTAACAAGCATTGTGTCTGGGTGGTAGAATTGTGGGTGACTTTTATTTTCTTCTTTTTTTTT
>PVHY01008671.1:0-31115 GCA_004024945.1 Uropsilus gracilis
CCCAGCTATTTTTTTGGAACTAGGTCTCCCTACGGGCCCCAGGCGGGACTCGAACCGCGATCCCTAGCCCCGGCCGCTTCACAGGCTGAAGCTTACAGGCACGAGCCACCGTGCCCGGCCTCGTCCAGCCACTATGGAAAGCAGTATGGAGGACCCTCAAACTAATGAAAATGGAACTACCATTTGACCCAGCAGTCGCACTTCTGGGAATCTACCCAAAGGAGACCTCAATATGGGTACAAAAGGACACCTGTGCTCGGATGTTTATTGCAGCACTATTTATAATTGCAAGGACAGGGAAATTTTTTAAAAAGAGGACCAGTTTGGAAAGAAGACATAAATATTATGGTAACTATTTCTATGCTAGAATTTCTAGGACTTTCTCCTCTATCCGTAGTCTTATTTATGAAAATTCTTCTTCAAGAGGAAATGTAACTGCAGGACAATTTCTCCTCCATGAAAGATATTTTAATCCTTTATATCCAAGCTCTATTATCATAATCATCAAAGTAAACTGCTTCATGCACACATATTGTTCGGACAATAATTCTTAAGTTTATTAGAAATTCACCCACATGCACTACATCAGAACTGAAGTTAATGAATCATGAAACTTTATTTTACTTAACTTCTGTTTAATAATATCTAAGAATGAATAAAAAGCCATTAATTATACTTATGCTACTTTGAGTGTATTATAAGTAAATATTCACACTAAATAAGTACATGTACGTGTGAATAAAATATACCAAACCTTCTTTCCACATAGAGATGTGGGTACACGAAGGCAATGAGAAATCCACTTGATTCATGTTTTCACAGAAATAGTCTAGTTTCTATTCCTCATGTTTATGATTTCCCAACTCCTAACATATAGAAGCAAAATATATGAATTTTTCTCTTAATTGTAAAAAAATATTTTCAGTTGAATTTCCATATTGCATGTGGTAAACAATTTTCTGTATTATTAAAAAAAGTTACAGCTCTTTATTTTTATGATTGAACATGATTTTATGATTGGCCATGCTATAGATTGAACTTATTTCTCTTAACCAAACTTTCCTTTTTGGGGACACATTCATTTTGTCCTTTCGTAACTTGATAACCCATGTAACAGCCACTCGGCATGGAGTTAAGGAGATCTATGACCAATTATAAATTTACAAAAACATTTTCAAGAAGTGAAAATGCAAATCTTTACAGTTTCTAGTAAGTACTGTGTGTGGCCATCTACAGTCTCATCACAGGTATGTGTGATTTCATGTTTTCTCACAACCCATGTATCATTTCATCAATATTATTTCTATTTTAGAAACGGACAATATTTGAGTAGCTAAACCCCTTTATTTTCATTCCTATCAATTTTATTTCCTGAAGAATTTCTTTGCATTTGAAAGGTTACTTCCTCTTTACACAGCTTTCACTATTATTGATGTCTTGGAGCAAGACTTGATGTTAGGGAAAAATACTTTTTCAATATTGCTATCAGTCATATTAGGCCAGATTTATGCATCACATTTATTTCATTTATAAAACTATAGCAACAGTTTTAGGTTGTTTCTTACGTTCTTCAGTCAGAGCGCGAGCTGCCAGGACACCAGGGAGCAGGCGCCCCAGTGGAGTACGCAGGGACCTAAGGCGGAAGCGAGAGACTCCTGGAGTTAGCAGACCAGGCAGAAGTCGCCAGGCAAACACCTTGACTGCGCCTCAGGTCCCAGCTCGCCCAAGCGTTTTTTAAATTTTATACTCTGCCTCCAGATTAATGAAGTAGTCACTGAGTCACACACCCTTTGTGGCAAAATTTCACTGACTTTCTACTAAACCACAAGTTAAGTATTTTTTACATGCATATCAGATACTCAGTCATCAACAATTGTGCATGTAACCTAACTTCTCTTTTCCCTCTAGATGTGTTGTCTGTTCTTTTTTTTTTTTTTTTTTTTTTTTTTTTTTTTTTTTTTTTTTTTTTTTTTTTTTTTTTTTTTTTTTTTGAGACTAGGTGTCGCTATTTTTACCCATGAAACCGCAGGCTCATGGTGCCTGGGTTACCACAGACTGAAGCAACCCCCAGCCTCAGCTTCCCAGGAAGCTGGGATTACAGGGACATGCCATCATGCCTAGTTATTTTTTTGGGACTAGGTCTCGCTACATGCCCCCCGCGGGACTCAAATTGCGATCCCTGGCCCCAGCCGTGGCTTCCTAGGCTGCCACCTACAGGCATGCGCCACTATGCCCGGCCTGTCTGTTCTAACAGACATTCTAAGTTGTTATTTATGTATCTATTAAGGTGGTACTGGTTGCAAACTAATAGAAGAATTCCATCAAAATATACATATTTTATCCTTTATTACAAAAGGTAGATACTTAGAACATTAATTTATTAAAATGCCAGAAAATAAGGCCAGGCATGTGGTGCATGTGCGGGGTTCCCACAACAAGTGCTCAGTTTGTTGTTGAAGCAGTGCGCGCTCAGGCTGAAGTCAGTCAACTAGATGTTATGGTTCCTTTAGGTCCTCAGGTTGAGGTCTTGATGGGTGATGACACTGTAGTGAAAATAGTTTATGGCATCAAGAATTTGAGTAAACTTGCTGTGGGCCTTGTACTCTGTCAGCCGCCTCTGCTGGTGCAAGTAACCACCCATTCTCAACATATTCCATGACTAATAAAGTCTGTCCTCCATATTGAGCACACAAAATAGCTGCACGATGTGTGAGTAATTCAGCATCCTCCGGGAGGCTCTGCACACCTGCATGTCCTCTTGAAAATCTTAATTGTCACCTTGGTGCCAGTGAGGGTGTGCTGAGCAAGCTTCTCCTTGCCATAGATGCCCTCGCCTAGTGTACTGAGGAGTTCATAATTTTTGATCTGGGTGCCCTCCAAAGTCAGCAGGCCAAAGTCAGTCCACTCGAAGTTGTGGATCCTGTCCAGGAACAGCAAGAGATGAACAGCAATAAACATAACTGAAAAATTATAACCATATGCTATTGCAGAAGTTCCGTGAATATGCGTTCTCTCGAATTATTGTTTATTTAGATGGGGCTGACTGCAGCCAACTGACACTCCAAAATCAAAACTACATTTTTTTATTGTGTGGGATAGAGGGAGGGAGGTGCTATCCTCTAGATTCCTCCATTCTTTTGAACATGTAATTGAGATAATTTTCAGATACTCTGTAATACCTAAATCAGTATCAGACTCCAACAATCTCATAATAAGATTTCTCTTTTTCCTCCCTCAAGAAATCTTCTGAATTTGGTTTTGAAGAGTTCTAAGGTGTTAGGGAGCTGCCGTGGTAATAGGCCAGGGCCCATACTGTGAATGAAGAAAACTTCATTTCACCATCTTCTCTGACTTCAGAAAACTGAATGGCATGACTGCCCCCGGTTCCCAGTCCTCCAATATTAACCCTTAGAGACTTTCCCTAAGAGATAACAGCAAGTTAATAACCAACTCCCCTGCCCCCAAGTATTCCACAGGAACTAGTGTTTTGCCTAATCTGATTTTTCCTAAGCTATTTCTTCCCCTTGTTTAATTAGTTGTAAACCACTGTTTTACACTGTAGGAAAAGCCTTCTAAGACTTAATAAAGGGACTGGATGTTCATGCTTACATTCAGTCCCAGCCTCTTTGGCTGAGCACAATCTCCCTCGCTGTTCTTCCTCACTGTCCCTTGCCCGGCTCTTTACACTGAGGCCCATACTGATGACCCTTCTTTCATTTCTGACATTCAAAATCTGTGTTCCCTTTCTTCTCAGCCTCAGCGAGGGTTGCCAGTTTTACTGATCTTTTCAAAGAACCAGCATTTAATATCACTGATTTTCTCTCCACTTTGATATGTTTACTCAGTTCTGCTGTAATTTACAAAGAAAAAGTATTTTCTTCTACTTACAGGGTTGATGTCGGTGCTCATCCTCCCTCAGTAAAAGGGAAGAAGTCACAAAACAATCTGCTCTAGCCTGGATTTCCTAGAATCCTTGCAGCACGATGCCAGCAGCATCACCTTCCAAAGACAAGATAAAAACGCCTGTTAGATGAAATTGTTAGAATTCCATATAAGATGATTGCTTGTGTCTTCCAAATAAGGCCTGTGAAATTCCCTTTAAAATGAAACCTCTGCCGGGCATGGTGGCGCATGCCTGTAAGCGGCAGCCTAAGAAGCTGCAGCTGGGGCCAGAGATCGTGGCTCGAGTCCCACCGGGGGCATGTAGTGTGAGACCTAGTCCCCAAAAAATAGTTGGGCGCAGTGGCACGTGGCTGTAATCCCAGCTACCTGGGAAGCTGAGGCTGGGGACTGCTTGAGTCCGTGGTACCCTGGGCAACATGAGCCTGCGGTTCCACGAATAATATCTTGGAGAATAACTTAATATTCAGTGTAAGTGAATAAAATAGGTATTTTATTTGCTTTACAGAGAAACAGCTAGCAAAGCAGAGATAGCAAAAAGTGACAGCACTATGTCCAACTAATACAGCTATTTGAGAGATTTCCTTGAGGTTAATGAATGTGTCTGTATAGAAACACAGAAACAAATTTTATGCAATATTTAGGTAATTAAAAAGCCTAAATAGTCATCCTATGCATTTTGAATTGAATGAAATACTGAAGACTGATTGCATAGTCAGTTATTTCGATATGGAAAGGGAATTTGATGTAATGGGGGAGTATAATTCCTGAAATGAATTCCCTCACCATTTGATGAAAGACACAGAACACTTAAATGGAGAGATGGAGAAATGATGCTAATGTTTTTAACATTAATCAAAATTCCTGGTGACTAACTATTGGAGGGAGAGGGCAAATATATGTGGGTTTTTTTTCGTTGTTGTTTTTTGGTTTTGAGACTAGATCTCACCATTTTGCCTGTGGAACCGCAGGCTCACGTTGCCCGGGGTACCACAGACTCAAGCAATCCCCAGCCTCAGCTTCCCAGGTAGCTGGGATCACAGATGCGTGCCACCACACCCAGCTATTTTTTGGGACTAGGTCTCAATATGTTGCCCAGGTCTTGAACCTGTGGACTCAAGCGATTGCCAGTCCCAGCCGCCCTCCTTAGGTTTGTGCTTAATGGCACACACCACCGTGCCTGGCTTTATGTTATTCTATTTTTTTAAGCGTTTACATTCTTTAAAAGTGATTGAACCTGAATAAATGAAATACAAAAGAAATATCTGTTCGTTTATGACTAAAGATTTTCAACGTAGCAGTAAATAATGTGAACAACTCTCTTTGGGTGGACAGACTAGCTATCCTGGCTTGAACATATGTTTTTGCTCCTTATCTAAAACATGTGTAGCTAAGTTAGACAAATTTTGAACACATACTATTGTTCTGTGTGTGTATCTTTTATTTCAAATTAAGCATTGTAGTATAGGAATCCCTCCTCCCCTCTGCTTTCTCAATTACGCTGTGCACTCAGGTTATAGGGTTCAATTATGCTGTGCACTCAGGCTGTGGGGTTCACTTTTCTTATTCAAAGGTGCGAATATGACTGTTAAAAATGATGCTGTCAGGACTTCAGCCTGTGATGTAAGGAGCTTTCCTTTTCAATCAGCTCTCATTAATGACTGTGGTGATCTCAGTTTTATATTGGTCTTATATTGATGGAGCCGCCATCAGATGGAGAGCTCTTCTGTTACCTGATAAAGGGATCATTTATCTTGAACACAAGAGGGCAAGAAATGGATTGTAAACAGGCAACTTTGTTTTAAAAAAACCAAACCTTTATCCAGACTGACACTAGACAATAGAATATTGACACTTTCAATAGAATGAGGGTATTAATGGCACAGAGATATCTATATTTTATGAAATGTTTAACAAGAGTATATTTAATTGCTAAATATAATTTCACTGATATTACCATAGCTTCATCTCTGTGTATTATAAAATAGCATTGGTTGTCAGCACCATTATTTTTACTTATATACTTTTAAAAAATCATGTTTATGTAGTTATTTCCTATTTTCATACACACATGCATTCTAATAACCACAAACATATGCAATAAACAAAACAAATGCCACCTTCTAAGTCTTCTATTAATATAGCCTTGAGAATTTCTCAGTCAGCTGAGATGTGCCAGCTCAGAACCAGCTAATCCTTGTTGATCCACTGACCTATGAACAGGCATTTAGACTCTTCCAAGGTTGATTTAGACTCATTCCCAGGTGGCAATGATTGACAGCACTGCTTTAAAACCAAACGCTTGTGGGGCTTTTTTTGAAAATCAGTTTTCATTTTTAAGGATAAACCTTAAGAAGAAATAAAAATACCAGGTGATTCAACAAGCCTTTTACTGAGCAGAAACTTTCATATGACAGTTCAAATAAGACAAAATCATTTTGCCTTCTTGTTCTTGAAGTGTTTCTCTAGATCTGGCTCTTGCTACATCTTTCATCTTGATCTGCATCTCTTAAACTTCATTTTAGCCATTTCAACAGGTTTTTAATGGCATCTTTCTATGCATTTATTGATTTACAGTTCCCTAATAATAAATGACTAATTGACACTTCTTTTAATTAGTGACTTACCTTTCAGTAATTTTCTTTGGTAAAGTGTCTGTCCAAACCTTTTCGCCTGTTTATAAAATTGGGTTGATAGGTTTTTTCTTATTGTGATTTGGGAATGTTTGATGTACTCTGAATACAAGTTTTTTTCTGATATTCAATTTGCAGTATTTCTCACTCTGCACTTTTTATATTCACCCTCTACCTGTGACCTTTAAAGAGTGTCTCTGATTTTGTTGAAGTCCTGTTTACTGACATTCTGTCCATTCTGCTTTGTCCTTTCAATGAACTCTGATTCACCATGATAAAGGGTTTTCCTCCAATGTCTGCTTCAATGATATCTGTAATGGTACATTCCATGTTAAAGCCACTGATCTATTTGAATCATTTTTATATAAGTTGTGGGTTGTTGTTTTGCGTGCCCATACACACCCAGTTCTAACAGGTCCCTCTGTTAACAAAGATAACCTTTGTCCACTAATTTTGTCAAAAATAAAATCAATCAAAATATGTATGTCAAGCTCCTATTCGGTTTCCCTAGTCAACTAACCTTACCTTTTATTAACATCACATTATTTGGACTAACGTATTTTTATAAAGTTATTTTAAAGCTGAAAAAGTGAGTTCTCCGTTTTTTTTTTTCTTTTTAAAATTGACTAGTCATGCTCCTTTAAATTTACAGTAAATTAAGTTTTAGAAACTGTTGGTCAATACTTCCAAAAAACTCTGTTGGGATTTTCAAAATTGCATTAAATGGATAAAGCTATTTGAAGTACATAAATCTCATATAGAGAGACTTCGACATGTGGACACAGTGTGTCCTCCTTGATGCTTGTCTTCTTGCACCAACATTTCTTACTGTGCAGCCCATAGATTTTGTATATCTGCATATATTTATACTTAAGAAATTAACCTTTGAGGGAGCTACTTTAGATGACACTACTTCTCGAATTTCACAATTTGTTATATCACAAATACAATTTTTGTAATTTCTCTACCTTCCAAATTGGCTAACATCACTTATTTCATTTATTTCTATGAGCTTTTTTGTAGATACATTGGGGTTTTCCACATACTTGTTACTTGTGATCAGGAATAAGTTTACATTTGCTCTTTAATCTGTATCTATTTAATTTTTTTCTTGCCTACTGAAAGCTCTTGGATTTGTAGGAATCTATTAATAAGACTAGTGAGGAGTTGAAACGGCCAAACAAAACCAATATCCATCTTAAACATAGGCACAAGTTTTCAAAGATATTAGTCAAACCCCCCACCACACACACACATACACATGTGCTCACACAATGACCAAGTCGATTTTTTCCCCAAGAATACAGAATAGAAAACAAAAAGTGGGACAGGAATGAGCACAACTCAAGAGATGCAATTCACCATGTTGACAGATAGAAAAAGAAGAAGTACATATTAATGTCAATAGATGCAGATTTATATTCTATTTTAGGAAGAAAAGAGTAAGTCTTGGTGATACCAGTTCTATGCCCCCAGGTGCCCAAGAGAAAGCACCCTGGTAAGCCTTCAGGACTTAGGGACCTGCAGATCCCCTTGTATGGATGGCAGAGAAATGATCTACCTATTTTCCTAGCTCACAGTGAAAAACTGGCACAAGATGAACATGTCCAGATTCAGTATTTAACACATTTGGCTGTCCTGATCTCCCATTCTTTACTGAATATGTTATACCAATTGTACAAGTAAGCTGAAAGAAAATGATATAAGGTAGTGACGCAGTTAAAAATTGTATTGGGGCCAAAATACTGTGGTGGGTGGAGGCTGAGAGAAAGACCCTGGGGAAAAGAAAATGAGAAGCAGCAGGAAAAGAGACTGTATATAAAAGGGAGGAGTGAAGGGGGGGAAGGAAAGAAAATAGACGCAAACGGTGGACTGAGAGAACAGGCCCATGTGGCTTGACCAGGGTAAGCCCCCTAGAAGAGTGAACTAGAAGTGGCAAGAAACCATGGTGGCCAGCAGAAGAATGGCCGGTGTGGAGAGTGTGGCACCACAGCAAGGTGGCATAGCGAGCTGGTACCTGGAGATGGCCAGGGATTTGGAAAGCTGATTTATGCATCAGCAATTGTTGAAAAAAAATTGAAGAGTCTTGATGAAGCGGTGCAGCTCAGAACACTGGAGAAGTAGCAAAAGAGAGGATGCCGGAGAGAGACTAGACATTTGCAGAGTGCCTGCCTCAGTTTTGGAGGGGCAAAGGGGCACCATCTTGGACATGTGTCTTTGAGAACTTTGGGACTGAAAATGGTAACTGGGGTAAGATAACTGGCCACTTGTGTCTTTGAGGACCTTTCATTTTCCTTGAATTCCCTTAATAATAAAAAAAAAACAAAACCCTGTTGTTGAACTGCATTTTGTCTGGTAAGGGCTGCACATGGGTGAGACGGATCTAGTAAGAGGCTGCACTGCAGAAGTCGCTTTCTTCCTGTGGCTTGCTGGCTGGTGGCTTCTGCTCCTTTTGACCCGATATCATTATCACATTGTTATCAAAGAAATGTTGAGTTGACCCAGTATTAAACTCTTTTGAATTACTTGACTTATTTTATTATAAGTCTTATTTCCCCATAGACTTTCTCGATGTTTTCTTTAAATGAGAGGCTCTCCCTTGTGGTCTTCCTTCCTCTTTTTACCCCTGATAGTGACCTTGGGTCTGGCATAGTTAGGTGTTAAGGAGATTACTGAATACAAATTCAATACTTTTTATAAAAATTTCATTAGTCTAACACTGTGCACCGTTACCAAAAATAAAACACACTTCTGCCCACCCTCCCCTTTATAAACTATGTTCTATTTTAGCAAGGTTCTGACAGTGAAGACCAAGACCACTGGGTTCTGGCTGGGAAGGGGAGGCTGCAGGGATACCCCTGCTGAGGGTTCGGCCCAGCTCCTCAGGGGTTCAGTGCCCTTCACTGGCCTTGGAGTTTGACAACCTGGCGTTCCATTCCTTGCCACTTAGAAGAAAAATGCATGAGCCTTAAACATTCATTTATTTCTAGTTACAACTAGTTATATAGGTGACCTTGGGCTCAGTTTGGCTATCCCTAAAATGGACATTTGAATTATTTTCATGATTCTTGATGCCAACTGAAGCCAACCCCAATATGGGCAGTACTGAAATTTAGACATTGATGCCACTAGCTGTGTCTGCAAAACACAGAGGTAAAAGATGACCTAAATAAGATAAGTGTACAGGCCTAAATAGGGTAAGGGTACTTTGTTGCAAATCTCAGGTGGAGAAAAGGAAATCAATCACCATGCCAATGTTGTAGAGGGAAACTGAAGCCTTTGACTTTTAGGAGAAAAAGGAAAGAAGAAAAAAAATAGATAAAAGGAAAGGAGCAGAGACTGAAAATAAGATTTTTGAGGAGAGGAGAAAAACAAGAATGGCAGGCAGGTAGAGAGAGTAGTCCGAGTGACCAGCCTGGGCAGAAGGCACTGGAAGAGTGAGCTGGTGGTGACAAGGAGCCATAGTGACCAGCAGAAGAGTGGCTGCTGTGGAGAGTGTGGCACTGCAGCAAGGTGGCATATTGAGCGGGTATCTGGAAATGACCAGGGATTTGGAAAGCTGATTTGTGCATCAGCAATTATGGAAGAAGTTTGAAGAGCCTTGGAGAAGTGGAGCAGCATGAGACTCTGGAAAGAAGAAGAAGAAAGAGAAGATACTGGAGAAAGACTAGACTTGGCAGAGTGCCTACCTCTCAGGTTTGGAGGGGCAAAGGGGCACCATCTTGGATATGTGTTTGGGACTTTTGGACTAAATGGTGATGGAGTAACATAACTGGCCACTTGTGGGTTTGAGGACTTTGTTTTCTCTGTTAATATTCCCTTATAAATAAACTGTTGTTAGACTGCATTGTTGACTGGCAACTGCTACATGCAGGTGGTACGAACCTGAGGGAACCTGGGTGTCAGAAGCCGCATTTTAAATGTGGCTTTTTGGTTAAAGACTTCTGCCCTTTTTGCACCTGATTTCATAGTCATGTATAAGGTTTGATTATTTTATTTATTGGGCAGATTCTAGTCAATGAATAAAATATCTCAAAATACTGATGTGGTGATTGTTAAACAATGAGAACTGTCATTGAGGAATCTGGTGGAAAGAAAATGCTCCCTAGCATGAAGTACACAGTAACTTAGAGCAACTTGGTTCTCACTTGCCTTGAGATTAAAAGTTAATTTCTAGGCTGGACATGGTGGCTTGTGCCTGTAAGCTTCAGCCTAGGAAGCGGCTGGGGCCAGGGATCGCGATTCGAGTCCCGCCTGGGGCACGTAGTGAGACCTAGTTCCCAAAAAAATAGCTGGGCATGGTGGTGCACGCCTGCAATCCCAGCTACCCGGGAAGCTGAGGCTGGGGATTGCTTGAGTCTGTGGTACCCTGGGCAACGAGAGCCTGTGGCTCCACGAGCAAAAATAGCGAGACCTAGTCTCAAAAATTAAAAATAAATAAAAATAAAAGTTAATTTCTTTATCAATTGTATTTTTTTTTTGCATTATTGTGATCCAGGGGAGATTATTTATGGGATGTTATGTTGAGGATCTGCACACTACTGAAAATGGAACTACTGTTCGATCCAGCAATCTCACTTCTGGCAATCTTCCCAAAGGACACAAAAACACTAATTCAAAAGTGTTAATTCAAAACCTGCACTCCTATGTCTAGTGCAGTGCTACTTACAATAGCCAGTATTTGGAAACACAACTAGATTGAATGGATCAGAAAATAGTGGTGTATTTACACAATGGAATACTACTCAGTGATCGTTTGTGGCAAAAGTTGGTTTTGATACATCTGACTTTAAATGGAGATGGTCACAAAACAAAGATCTGTCCATACTTGACACTGGCAATAATGCATCTATTTTGCATGACAAGAGACCTGAGTAATAATTTTATTTATTTTGATCTTTTTAAAAAATTGATTACACACACACACACATTTTACACTGCTTTGTACCCTGAGGTGCGAAAGGGGCACACCAACCAATCAACAAGCCACAGGAAAAAAAAGAGCAGAACTTTTAAATTGCAGAATCTGTCACCCAGGTTCCCTCAGGTTTGTACCACCCACATGTAGCAGTTGCCAGTCAAATGAAATTTAACAATAGCATTTCATTTATAAGGAAATTTAATGGGGAAAACAAAAAGTCCTCAAAGCCACAAGTGGCCAGTTATCTTACCCCAGTCACCATTTTTAGTCCCAAAGTTCCCAAAGACACATGTCCATGATGGTGCCCCCTTGCCCCCCCAAATTTGAGGCAGGCACTCTGCAAAATCCAGTCTTCCTCCAGCATCTTGTTTGCTGCTTCTCTCTCCAGCATTCCGAGCTGCTCAGCTTCTCCAAGGCTCTTCTTAGTTTTTCAACGAATGCTGATGCAAAAATAAGGTTTCCAAATCCCTGGGCAATCTCCAGGTACCAGCTTTCCATGCTACCTTGCTGTGGTACCACACTCTCCGCACCTGTCACTTTTCTACTAGACACTATGACTTTTTGCCAACACCAGCTCACTCCTCCAGGGGCCTTCTGCCCAGCCTGGTCACTTGGGCTATTCTTTACTAGCCCCACCATTCTCATGTCTCTTCTCTCCCCAAAAGCCACCCCCCCCAATCTGTGCTTGCCTCTTTTTATATCCCTTTTTTCCTCTCTCCTTCTCCCTCCTGAAAAGCAGAGGGCCCAATTTCCCTCTACACACCCTCTTGGTGATTTATGCCTGTTTAGGCCATCTTTTACCTCTGTGTGTTTCAGATACAGCTAGTGGCAATGCCTAAATTTTATGAAAAAGTACACTGCCCACTGGGGTCACGGCCTCACTTAGACAGCTTACAGAATTTACAGATAAATGTCAATAGAAACTTCTACCCAGTCCCCAGAGCTCTTCCCATTAAATCAATGTCTGGCCAAAAAGATATATTTTGACGTAGCAGAATTTTCCTCCCCTACAGTTTCAAAATTTTCTAATATGTTTGTGTAGGAGCATTCTGAGACCCTGAATGGTTGGCATGATCATATCTGGCTAGATATAAAGATCTAGTGAAAAAATGATTTTCATCAAATACATTTAACTAATAAGCCATTGTCTTCTAGTGTTCAATGTTCCTACTGAGAAATCTAGATTTGTTTTATTTTACATGAGGTGCAATTTATTTTTTGGCATCTTTTGGAAAATCCCTTCAGATTTGCTATCTTGGCATTTTGAATACTGTCCGTAAGATGTTTGCTTTCTGTTTTTAGGTCTCCTATTTAGTACTCCATGCTTCTTCAATTTGAGGTCTACATCTTTAATTATATCTAGACATTTATCACCCTTCTCTTTGAACAATTTCTTTTTCCTATTAATATTCATGCTTTCTCTTATGATATTGCTGTCATTAGAATTTCAGCACATCCATTTTCACCCCAATTTTAACTTTCTTCATATTATTTCTTTCAATATCTTTCTCAGCTTCCTTCTGGTTTCCTGCTACCTGAATTCCAGTTTGCTAACCTACTTTTTTAATTCCATCTATTCCACTATTTATTCCATCCTTTGTGAATTTTGGTTATAGTTTTGAAGCCCTGACCTCAATATGAGCAGTGTTATATGTTCATAAAATTTAGGTATTGCCATTAGATGTATCTGAAAAACACACAGGCCTAAACCCATAAGAGTACTTCCTTCTTTTATTTTGTTGCAAATCTTGAGTAGCCTTGTTGAGCTGCCTTACCCCCCTCCCCACCCTGCTATTGTTTCAAGGTCTAGGTAGGGAAGAGAAAATGAATCAGCAAGAGAGTGTGTGAGGGGAAATTGGAGCCTCTGGTTTTCAGGAGGGGAGCAAGGAACTCTATATATATATATATATATATATATATATATATATATATATATATATATATATACACATATATATATATAGGAGCAGAGACTGAGGGACACACAGACTTTGAGAAGGAGAGAGATGAAAATGACAGGCTGGTAGGGAGGAGCCCGAGTGGTAAGGCTAGGCAGAAGCCCCTTGGCAGAGTGAGATAGTGGTGGTGAGGAGCCATGGTGGGAAAATGGTGGGCAAAAGAGCAGCTGGTGTCAAGAGCATGGAACCACAGCAAGGTGGCATGGAAAGCTGGCACCTGGATATAGCCAGAGATTTGGAAAGCTGATTTTGCGTTAGCATTTGTTGAAGAAGTTTGAAGAGCCTTGGAGAAGCAGAGCAGATTGGAATGCTGGAGAGAGAAGCAAAGAGAAGAGACTGGAGAAAGACTGGATTTTAAGAGTGTCTGTCTCAGGTTTGGAGGGGTGAAGTGGTACCATATGTGTCTTTGGGACCTTTGGGACTAAAAATGGTGATTGGAATAAGATAACAGGCCACTTGTATTATTAAGGACTCTACCTCTGTTTTCCTGGTTAATTATCCTTAATTAAAACCCTATTGTTGAATTGCATTTGACTGGCAACTGCTTTGTGCAGGTGGTATGAACCTGAAATAATCTGGAGCAGCAAAAGCTGCCTTTTGAAAGTGCCTCTTTTTTTTCCTTAGGCTTGTCAGTTGGAGGCTTCTGTCCACTTTTGAGTTCAATTTCAGTTTTATAACAACCACTGCCTGCTGTTTTATTGTTACACCTTCTTTGCACATTGGATTATGTATCCTTATCTCTTTAATTATGCTTATTAAATTGAATGTACATCTTTTACCCAATCCATTTAAATCCCCATGATTCTGAAGTTCTATGAATGACAATGCTCAAAAATTGGCAAGTGCATATTTTCAGATACAAAATGTTTTAGGGACACATTCATCCTATTTTATTTAGTTTCTGTGGTCTTAAGCACCTGAGGTCACAGTTAGCAGTGAGAGACTTAAGACCTGGGCCTCGGCAAAATCCTTTGCTCACTCCTAAATGGAAACAGCCTGCTGTCCTTTCCATTGTAGTCATTTTTTTGTTCCCCAGAAAGTGCTGGGAATTATTCTGAGAATAAGTTTGGAGGGAGGCCCAAGGCCAGAATCATGGCTTTGCCAGCCATGTGCACATATACATCCTGAGAGAACATGGGGAGCTGATGGCCCATTACCCCAGTTTATACGAGGACCATGTACGAACAGGTCACAGCAGCAGCAGTAGCAGCCTCTCCAGAGTGGCTTGGGAGTGAAATCGGGTCAAAATGAAGGGGGCAAAAGCCTCCAACTTACAAACCACAGGTCCGCTTCACCCACGTGTACCAGTTGCCACTCAAAATGCCGTCTATCAACAGGGTTTAGTAACAAGGGAGTGCAACAGGGAAAACGAAAAGTCCTTACAGCCACAAGTGGCCAGTCATCTTACTCCAGTCACCATTCTCAGGCCCAAAGGTCCCAAAGACACAGTCCCAAGTTGGTGTCCCTGTGCACTCCAAACCTCAGCGGTTGGCACTTTCACAAACATCAAGTCCTTTCTCCGTCGTCTTCTCTTTGCTTCTTCTCTCTCCAGTATTCCGAGCTGCTCTGCTTCTCCAAGGTGCTTCAAACTTCTTCCACAACTGCTGATGCAAAAATCAGCTTTTCCCTGGCCATTGCCAGGTACCAGCTTTCCAGGCCACGTTGCTGTAGCGCCACACTTTCCACACTGGTTACTCTTCCGCTGGCCACGATGGCTTCTCGCCACCACCAGCTAGTTCATTCAAGGAGGCTTCTGCCCAGCCTGATCACTCGGGCTACTCTTTAACTGCCTGCCATTCTCTTCTCTCCATTCCCCAGAAATTTGCTGTCTCTTCCCCAAAAGTGTATTCTCTCATTTTCTCTCTTTCTCTCTCTCTTCTCCTTCTCCCTCTCACTTCTCTCTCCTCTCCCCCACCCCCCACCAAGTTCTCTGCTCTAGTTTCTGCTCCTTGCCTTTTTATCCCCAGGGAGGGGCTAACTGCCACTAGCCAATGGGGGAGGAGTACCTTTAATGGGGGAGGGGCTAATTGCCATCGCCCAATGGGGGAGGGGCACTTAATTAACTGCCACAACAGGGGGTGGGGCAGCCAACTTCATCCCCCAAGGAACAGAGAAAGAGGGGGTGGCTAACTGCCACAGTCCTAGGTGGGGAAGGGAGGGACACCCAGTTTTATTGGTGTGGAGAGTGTGGCATTGATTTGTGCATCAGCAATTGTGGAAGAAGTTTGAAGAGTCTTGGAGAAGTGGAGCAGCGTGGAACACTGGAGAGAAAAGAAGACGCCAGGGAAAGGACTGGACTTTGTGAAAGTGCCTACCTCTGAGATTTGGAGGGGCAAAGGGGCACCATCTTGGACTGTGTCTTTGGGACTTTTGGGCCTGAGAGTGGTGACTAGGGTAAGATTGAAATCGGGTCTCCAAAGGAGGAGGCAGGGGGGGCAGGGGCAAAAAGCCCTCCAACCGACAAACCCCTAGGTCCGTTTCACCCGCGCCTAGCAGTTGCCCTCAAATTGCCGTTTAACAACAAGGTTTATTAACAAGGGAGCTCAACAGGAAGAACAAAAAGTCCTTAAAGCCACACGTGGCAGTTATCTTACCCCAATCACCATTCTCAGTCCCAAAGGTCCCCAAGACACAGTCCAATGGTGGTTCCTTTGCCCCTCTGAACCTCAGGGGTACGCACTTTCGCAAAGTCCAGTCTTTTTGCCACCGTCTTCTCTTTTCTGCTTTTCTCTCGGTGTCCGCGCTGCTCGACTTCTCCAAGGCTCTTCAAATTTCTTGCACGATTGCTGATGCAGAAATCAGCTTTCCAAACTGCTGGCCATCTCTAGGTACCAGCTTTCCATATCACCTTGCTACAATGCCATACTCTCCACACTGGCCACTCTTCTGCTGATACCATGGCTCCGTGTCCCCTCCAGCTCACTCTTCCAGGGGGCTTCTGCCCAGCCTGGTCACTCAGGCTACTCTTTACCCGCTTGCCATTCTCTTTTCTCCTCTCCCAAAGGTTCTCTATATATATAAGTTCTCTTTCCTCCCCAAACGGTCTCTGTCTCCTCCTAGTCTCTGCTCTTTGCCTCCCCCCCCACTTCCGTCTGACTCCCTTTTTCCAACCGCTTCCCTTTCTTTTTTTTTCCAACTGCCACACCCAATGGGGTGGAGCAAACTGCCACCGGCCAATGGGGGAGAAGCACCTTAAGGGGGCGGGGCTAACTGTCACCATCCAATGGGGGAGGAGCTCCCTTAAGGGGGAAGGGCTAACTGCCACCGCCCAATGGGAGAGGAGTACCTTGTTAACTGCCATAACCTAGGGTGGGGGGTTAGAGGCACCCAGTTTCAAGATGACTGGCCACTTGTGGCTTTAAGGACTTTCCGTTTTCCCTGTTGCACTCCCTTGTTAATAAACCATGTTGTTAAACTGCATTTTGAGTAGCAACTGCCACGCCCCGGTGAAGCGGACCTGTGGTTTTCTAAGTTGGAGGTTTTTGTCCTTCTTTGACCCGATTTCACGAGGAGCTGCCACAGGCCACTGACCTCACAGAGTGTGCCTCTGTGAGTTCCTCAACCAGACTTTCTGGAATATCCTATAAAGCATCTACTGGTCACAGTTCAGAAGCACAGCACCCTGGCAGACCCACTGCTCTTTCTCCCTTGGGGGGCCCTCCACTTATCGGGAGCTTCCTTCCTCACATGCAGGAAACCTGCAGACCAGCTGCCAGCACAGAACAAAGCTATGATGGGGTTATTTCTATTTCAGCCGCAGATATCAACAAAACTTACATGCAAGGCTCCCTCCCTCCAGTGTAGGTTTCCATCAGGCCACTATACACGCTCGCTGTCCCCAGGAACAGTCTCCAAAACCTTCCCCTAAAACACATGTTGTCTGACTCCAGAGAAAGCAATCGAACTGCTACCGAGGAAGCATGCACAATGGAGCAAAGCCAGAAGGGACTCACCCACCCTAGATGCTGAAGAACCCCTCCTGGGAGTTCAGGAGAGAAACAGGCAACCCGGATCTGAGCAGGGAAGACCGTCGTTTACCATTACAGCCTCGCTTGAGCGGACCTACACTGGGTGGCAGGACAGGCTCCACGCCCCGGATCCCCGAACCCTGGCTGAGGGGCAGTTGGAAGTACCTGCCGTTGGTGATCTTTTCCTTCATGCCATGCGCCTTTCCCAGAAGCAATGACGCGGTCAAGGCGCTCAACCGCCAATTCCGTGAAGCCACGAGGTGGGCGTGGACACAGCGCATGCGCACGCTCTGGGCGAGCCGCCCCTGCCTGCACAGAACACACTGCATGCTGAATGCCAGCCGTGCCTACAGCAAAATCTGGCCCATCTGGGAAAGAACCCGGCCACTATGACAGGCGAGGGGTCCCCCACGAAGACCCCTAGAGCCCCTCCGTCTGGCCAGACGACCAGGCCAGGAGACCAGGCAGCATGGGAGACTGAAGGCTGTCCAGCAGCCGCACTGGCTCAAGCAGAGGACTGCGGGTTCCCCACCCCCCACCCCCGCCTCACACACACACCCTCAGGCCCCCTGAGGCGTCTGGACACCTACCCGACACTGACCGCAGGCCCTGGTGTAAAAGCTCCGACCGTGGGACAGGTCAAGCGCTGGAGGCGGATTTGGCAGCGCAGGCCTCAGCCGCACAGGCGGGTAGACAGAGCAGTAAGGGCAAGAAGGGCGCGACGTGCGTGGGGCAAGGACATGACCACGTGCAGACGTGTGAAGGCTGCAGGCCACAGGAGGTGCCATTCAGAACCCAGCCCAGCCCTTAGTCCATGAGGGCCCACCTAAGGGTCCTGAACACCAGGTGATGCATTTCTTCTACCTGGAGTAGAGGGAACCCCACAGGTGCTGGATATCAAGGATACAACTGGACTGGCACCACCGTGGATCCCCGAAGCAACAGTGGGGGGGGGGGAGTAAGAATTGTATCTCAAGAAAACAGAAAAACAGGCCACCATGCAAGACTCCAGAGCGCTCTGTGCTACTGGTGTCGGCCAAGCATAGGCCTCTCTCTTTATTCTCTAGGGCTTCACCTCCATATTCTGGTATCCCAGTCTTTTTCTGGACAATGCCTTTTGTATTTCCTTAATTTTTAAATCACTGAGGGTTTTGAGTGATGAGAGTTAATTGCTTGTTTAAAGAGATACAGAACAAACTATCTAATTCCTGTCTTGAAAAAGGCTCTGAGAGCACATCATTTGCCACTTAGCCATACTCCACATAGCCGTAAAACTGCATTAGGTCTAAATGCAGTTAATTATCAAAGGCTTATAATTGCAGTCTAGTTCTGTTGCCTAAAACTTCAGCAATACAACTTGAATGTATATTACCTCAGAATTAAAATATACAAAAAATAATTTAGTATTTCATTGGTGTCCTTATCTACCTGGAGAATTGTGCCATTTTACAAAGAAAAATGTGAATCGACAATAAAACCAACCAAACAGATCCATTGTTTTTAATTGATCACACTAATTTGGTTTATGGAAAAACATCTTGTAAATATTACATGAATATAGAATAATTCAGTATGAAAATGTTCTTTTCATTTTAAACAGGATGACCTACTTCATAGCATGTAAGAAGAGCATTTTTTCCAGAAATAGAAACCATTTCTAAGAGTTACAAGGTTAAATGTCTGGAAATTAGTTGTAACTTATTGATGTACCTTTGACAAAGTACACTGTATTACATATCCACTGGGAATATTTTTGTTTCCATCTTTTAAGGAAAACATGCTTCAAGGGGAAATGCCAAGTTTTTCCTCTTCAACTGACAAATAATGTTATAATAACCATTCACTTTTCTTTGAATGCATCAATTTTAGATCAAGTGCTAACATATAGACAATTTTAATCAAAAGTTCACTCTTGCTTTTATCTCTAAATCCCACCAATTCAAATGATGTGGAGTAAAACAAAAGAATTATGCTGCTAACAAAAGATTAGACAGTTTTGCTGCACTGTCTTGTTGACTATCTCAGACTGGACACATTTTTGGTTATGAAGACTGGTTACAGGGAACTACAGCACAGGTTCTCTGGGCCAGTACTACACATGGCAGGAATGTTTAAAGCAAGAGGATGTCAGAAAATAGTGCTGAATGCATGCTGTGGGCAAAGGCCCTTACCCTGATGCACACTACAATACCTAGTATAGGGGCATGTTGTTAATTTTGGAAACATGCATTCCAAATGCCAACCCCACTAAGCAGTTTGAGTTAGTCGTTACATCAGAGTAAAGTGCTTGTGAATTCCTACCCTGTGCTTGCCGTGGTCTGGCAGCTTGGCTTCTTAGGTAGCAAACTCTGAGGTGGGGTAGCAGGAGCGCAGGACACAAACATTTTCTAGGAAGACTCAGTAAAAATTCTCCAGAGGGAAAGAAGAGCCACAGTTGGGCAGTGGGGATGGTTAGGTCCAAACCTATAAAGCAGATTCAGCAGAATCCTGGGCAGTCACAGGGGTCTAGTGATAACCTGGTGTGTTCAGAGCGGCCCTCGCTGGGGTCCTCTGCACCCTCATCTAAAGGAGACTTGGGGCCTAGGACCTCAGAAAGGCAACATAACCTTGGACTTCTCTAGGGGCCAACCCTAAAGGGGGCTGACAGCCCTCTGCTGGGAGCCTCCAAAGAACTAAAGTGGGGCAATGCAAGAACTCCATTCCTAAAGAGGATTCGGGGCACACCCTGAAGTCTGGCTCACCCCTCTTGCCACATTGAGTGTGGAATGCCTCAGTCACAGGATGGTGGTGTGCATTATTTCCAGACGGTAACCAGTCAGCAGTTGAGGGAACAAATTGTGTACCTGGCTACTTACGGCTTCAAAGCTCTGGGCTTTCCCCGTGCTCCTCGTCCCTCACTGCCTCTTTACTTCTTTACTTCTCTTTACTTCTCACCCAGTCTAGGTTTCTGTCAGATTCAACTGGCAATTCTGCTGGAATCAGTGACTGTATTGGAGGAGTGACCTGAACTCTCACTCATCAGTGCCAGAATACTGTATTAGTGCTGTGTCCAGTTGAAGGTGGCCTTTTTTGGACGAAGCTAAGACAGAAAGTGGAAGAAAGAGTGTAGCCCTGGGCAAGACTGCAATGAGTATCAAGATCTGTTCCAAGTGAAAACAAACTTCCATTTTCTGATCAAAATAGAAAAGAACCAAGTCACCACGCCTGTCGCTGCCTACCCTGCGTCAGAGACCATGTTGATTTTCCCCACAAATACATTTCACCTGGCACAGGTGCTGTACCCAGTTAATACCTGGTTGAGTCTGCAGTTTCCCGATGTCATTCTCCAGGTTCCATCTGCTTGCTCGTTCTTCCTTTCAGAAGGCAGTTGGCCAAAGTGGAGATGTGATGAATCCTCAGATACGTTAGGTTTTGAAGAAGCATGCCATTTCCCATGGGATTCGATCCTTTTAAAAAATATTTGTCTTGGGGGCTAATATTTTTAAATATCTGTATCTATTTTTTCCTCAAAACCAAACATGAGATTTTTGTATTTGAAAATAGACTTATTTCAGCATTCAAAATATACAGTTTAACTCTTACACTGCTGGTGGTAATGTCAACTGGTCCAGCCACTATAGAAAGCAGTGTAACAGACCCTCAAACTAATAAAAATGGAACTACCATATGACCTAGCAATCGCCTTTCTGGGGATCTACCCAAAGGAGACCTCAGTGTGGGTACAAAGGGACACCTGTGCTTGGATGTTTGCTGCAGCACTATTTATTTATTTATGTATGTATTTATTTATTTATTTATTATTTATATATAAATTTCACAACATTGTAATCCCAGGGATTTATCCCCCCATACCCTCCTCTCCTTTCCCCCCCTTTCCTTCCTGCTCAAAGTTGTTCGCTTCAGTTTGGTGCTTAGCTGGTTTTGACTTTTCCTCAAGGCTTTTGTTTATTTTTTCACTATATCCCATATATTAGTGAAACCATTTGGTTTCTGTCTTTTTCTTTATGACTTGTTTCTGCTAATATGATTTCTTCTAAGTACATCCATGTTGTTATAAAATCGTCGAATTTGTCATTTTTAAATGATGAGTAATACTCCATCGTGTATATATACCACATTTTTTTCATCCAGTCATCTGTTTGGGGGCATTTAGATTGCTTCCATGTCCTTGCAATTATAAATAGTGCTGCAGTAAACATTCGAGCACAGGTGTCCCTTTGTACCCACATTGAGGTCTCTTTTGGGTAGATTCCCAAGAGAGCAATTGCTGGGTCAAATGGTAGTTCCATTTTCATTAATTCGAGGGTCCTCCACACAGCTTTCCATAGTGGTTGGACTAGTTTACATTCCCACCAGCAGTGTAGTAGTGTTCCTTTCTCTCCACATCCTCGCCAGCAATTCTTGTTGCCTGTTCTTTGGATGTGGGCCATTCTTACTGGTATAAGGTGGTATCTCATAATGGTTTTGATTTGAATTTCCCTTATTAAAAATATGGAACACTTCACGAATTTGTGTGTCATCCTTGCTCAGGGGCCATGCTAATCTTCTCTGTATCATTTCAATTTTAGTATATGCGCTGCCAAAGCAAACACTGCAGCACTATTTACAATTGCAAGGACATGGAAACAACCCAAATGTCCCAAAACAGACAAATGGATGAAAACGATGTGGTATATATACACAACGGAATATTACTCATCAATTAAAAATGACAGATTTGATGAATTTATGATAACATGGATGTACCTAGAAGAAATTATATTAGCAGAAACAAGTCAGAAAGAAAAAGACAGAAACCAAATGGTTTCACTAATACATGGAGAGCCAAACGAAAGTGCGCAAAGGGGGATGGGTGGGTGGGACCAGCTGGAGCGGCCAGGGAAGGGAGGGGAGGTGGTGGGTGACCCCTGGGGATTACAATGATGTGAAATATATATATAAATTATTAAAAATATAAAATAAAATATACGGTTTAGCACACCCAAGTCCTGCAAAGAAGCAGGCTGTGGTGTGTGTGTGGGGGGTGGAGAGGTATACCACACATCCCCCTTGGTTTGCCTCCACTCCAGTTAGCCCTCACCAGAAATAAGGAAATCCAGATACTTTAATCAACCGCAGATACAAAAGAGGTGAGGGACAAGAATAAAGGCCCTGAAAACACATGCCACCTGGGCAGGACTCAAAATGAGCATGGAGAAAACTATTGAGCACTGGACTTTGAGACCAAGCATACAAGACAGAATTACATGTACAAGGTCACTGTGGAGCTGGGGCCAAAATCCTGCAGAGACGTCATCAGCAAGGGCCTTGCACACCCCTTTGCACAGAGGGAGGAAGGCTGCAGAATGACAGTAGTCCCACAGGAGAGCTGCAAAGGAGGAAACCAGGAGACCTACCATCCACTGATGGCTGTCCCCATCGAGGAGCTGCTCTACCAAAATAAAAGGCTGGGAATCTGGTTCCCTAAGCCAAAGACCTGAAACACAACATGAAGAAGCAACAAAATGAGGCAAAAAGCGATGGAGATGACAGCCACCAAGAAGCAGGAGGTACTGATACAAGCCAAAGGAGCTTGGACTGGCCTACAAAGGTAAAATCAGTACTGGAAACCTAAGTAGCACGGTCTATCAGGTCCCCAAAATTCATACCTTCACCCAGGATAAAGATATAGCCCCAGAAAGAAAAATGACCAAAGGATAAACAATAAGAAAGGAGGCAGAAATTAATTTTTAAAAAATGTTTTAATTTTAAAAAAAAAGAAAAAAGATCCAGCCACTATGGATGACTGTGTGGAGAACCCTCAAACAATTGAAAGTGGACTTACCATTTGACCCAGCAATCCCACTACTGGGAATCTACCCAGAGGATATGAAAACACTAACTCAAAAGGACACCTGTACACACATGTTTATTGCAGCTCTGTTAACAATTGTTGAGACTTGGAAACAAACCAAATGCCCCAAAACCAATGATTGGCTGAAAAAAAAATGTGGTACATATACACAAAGGAATACTATGCATCAATCGGGGAGGATAAACACATGTCATTCGTAGCAACATGGATGGAACTAGAAAGACTCACATTAGCAGAAATATGCCAAAAAGAAAAAGAGGAATACAGGATGGTCTCACTTATATGATGGATATAGGGAAAAACAAACAAATGAATAAGAAAAATAAAAACAATCAACGGGACTGAACAATGGATCGAGAGAGGAGGGGAAATAAGGCGGGGGCACAAAAGATCAGGATAGTTAACAGGTGTTAGTGAAGTAGGAAAGCCCCAGGATACACAATAATTCAATAATGTAATACAAATATAAATACACATAAATATGCAAATTTTTAAAAATATAAATTAAATTTTAAAAAAAGAACAACTATCAAAAAAAAGAGATGGAGAGACTAAGAGGAGGCATGGTGGGGGGGGATAGTCCCAATGGGATCAAATTTATAAATGTATATGAATTATGTTTTTATAAAGGTAACATAATTATAATTGTATATAAGTATACAATATAAAAAAGAATTATAGAAATATAAATTTATAATGTATATAAACTATAAATATATGTAAATAAAATATCTGTATTTCAAGAAATATCTTCCATAGAAGTTAAACCTATACTCTGGGAATTACTTCTGACAAGAGTTTTCAGATAGCTTTATCTCTATCTGACAGAAAAATTAAATATTTCGCTTTCTCAATATTTTGATTGAACAGCGCTAATAAAAGGGAAAACAGAGAGACGTCAATCACTGATTCAGAGTAGTTGGCTGCACTAAGAGGGGAGATATGATGGGGGTGACCTGCAGTTTACCGCATTCGCATGAGAGCAAAATCGTATCAATGGATTCTTCAGACTGATGGGGAAATGGGAGGACGGTACTTAGGACTACAAGACCAAGATCCTCCCTTTCCTGGACAGCTCTCTGTAGAGTAACCATCCTCATTAGCAACTGTGTTGTAAACAGCCTGTTCCTGATGCCAAATGCAGTGCAACATGAGATTCACCAATCTGTGTAGATCTTTTACTGGTTCTAGCAGTTACACAGGCACATCAGGCAGGGGAGGGTGGAAGCCAAGGAGGGTTGAGGGGCAGACGAGCTCCCCAGGTGCATAGGAATCTTCGCACTCTTTCGATGGATGTTCAGAAACAAAGCTTTCTCTCTCTCTCTCTCTCTCCCTCTCTCCCTCCCTCTCTCTCTCTCTCCCTCTCTCTCCCTCTCCCTCTCTCTCTCCCTCTCCCTCTCTCTCTCCCTCTCTCTCTCTCCCTCTCTCCCTCCCTCCCTCTATTTCTCCCTCCTTCTTCTCTCCCTCCCTCCTTGCTCTTCACATGTGTTCTCTGTGTCACTCTGTCCCTCCTCTCTTAGGCCCATATGTGCCCACTCACACACCCACTGATCTGCACAATCATGGGGAAGGTGTATGACTACAGGTGCTGGTTTACAGGACAATGGAAGATAAAACCTGATAAATTCACTTACCTTACATTCTCCAAATGAACTTCCTAAGGGAAAATCAACAGGTGGTCTCTTCACTTTCTACCTAGAACTTGGCAAGCTGGTTGTCATGTCAGAATCTTAAACTTTTCCTCTTCATTTGGAGCACATCTACCTCAAGGCATTTTCTGCATGCTTATGCTCACACAGAGTCTTGTCTGAAAGGTTTCCCATCACCATCCTTTTGATGTAGCTACTCCATAGTGTGCATTACTCAGCATACCTCTATTTACGACTTTCCACACTCTATTTTTTGTGTACTATAATCGGTTTACCTCATGACCAGGTAAACTTCTCAAGGGGAGTACCCACTGCTTCTTCCAATCACTAGCATTTCTCCAACTACTAGAAGAGGACTGGTGTCTCCAAATGGCCCCTGAACAACACAACCTGACCTGCATGGGTCCAGTTATACTGGGTTTTATTTTTCTATCTGCAGGTGCACATTCATGACAGATCATGACCTGAAACTGTAGTTGCCATACCAGTGAAATGGAAGACTGACCATCAAGAGCTGGAGCATTCTTGGATGTGGGTAACTAGCATGTTTGGAGGAAGGTGGGGCAGGACAGCGGGAGGGAGGGCAGAGCCCTAAACCCTTTCTCTCAAGGAATGATTGCAATTAAGTTTTTGGGAAACCAACATTTACACATGGAATCTGTACTGCCTGGGGTCAGCGGTTTTCCATACTGTGTTGTTTCTTGACTGCACTGCACACTCAGTCAACAGGACTGTGCTCTCACAATCCAACTGAATCCTATCATAGGAAAGAGTGAACAGCTACTTCACTGAATGGATGGAACATGATTAAGTCAACCAGGGTATGAAATTATCTGAGCATTAGACTCAAATCTTTGTACAGAAAAAATTCACTTACAAGACAAAAAATATCCAGATTTTCCTCCAAGTTGTTGTACATATGTCTACCTACCATAGTTACCTAATGAAGAGTAGTTATTTTCTACTTTGCTTTTGTGCATTGTCTATCTTTACTACAATGAAAATCTTCAGTTCAGAAATTAAGATAAAGTATGGTTTTAAAACCAATCTCAAAACCTCTGACTGTGTTTTGCAATTGACTTGAAAAATAAACTGCACTAAGCTCCAGTTTGACTTGGTTTAAGCAAGAACACAAATATGTAACTTAAGTCTCTTTATAGATGATTGTTAATGACATGAAATTTTTACATAATAAAATCACATTCACACCCCATAAAGCCAGTGTACATATCCAAGACAGAGTGTAACAGAAAATCTGTCACTTTAGAGTATTAGCTTTTTGACAATATTTTTTTAAAATGTAACCTTATAAAAATCAGAGAGTAATGTTCTTTTTTATTTCTTTGTCTTGTAGCAATAGGTATTACATGTTGATGACAAAAGGATTGGAGACATTTCATTCTCAGTTTCAAGTGAGATTTTAATATTCAAAAATTTATAATTCATTACCATGTACTTCAGTCTTTTTAAATGGAAGGGTTACATTTTCAGTGCAGTAAACATTAGCAGTTTGAGTATAAAACATCCTTGATTTGTCTTGTAGCTTCCAACTTCGATGCTTTAGAGAAAGAAATAAAATTAAATCAAAAGGGTAAATATGCTATTACCACAACAACTCACATTCATATGGAAATAATTTGAAGGTTGATTGAGAAGCTTTATACCTTTTTCTCAGTAACATAAGTGAAAATGAATACCTCATTCACATAACTTTCAATTTAAATAAAAATCAGGCATATTTAATAATTTCTCAGTAGTGGCATTCTAATATTATAACATTTTTTTAATTATAACATTTTTTCATACTAACTCTGATGCATGTTAATTTGGTCTTGATAAATTAAAATTAGGCATTTTGCTTAATTTCTTCTTTCCTGTAAACATATATCATACTCCATTCAGCATTAAGCTAGACTTCTAGAATTTAATTAACTCATTTCACTTTTTTACTTTTTTAATCATTCAAACGCAAGTTCCTTTTTTAAAAGTCAATTTAAGTCATTTTAAATGCACATAACTTCTAGTAACATATAATGAGAACATACACGTGTAAGAAACAGAAGCCAGATTTCCTGACTGGAAACCCCAAATCTGCCATTTACTGTGTGACCTGGAGTGAGTTACTTAACCTCTCTGTGCCTCATTTTATTTATATCCACTACCAAGATAAGAACACTGAAACCACAGGGCTTTTTTGAGAAGTGATTTTGAAGCTTGCCCTGAGGACTCATGCCTTGGTAGTTGTAAGTACCTATAGAGGCAGCTGCTATTTATGGGACCAGGTCTAGGGGAAATGATTCTGTGGTTCAGAAAGGGCAAGTACACCCCCCCCCCATATACACTGAACTGTCCTAGGGGCCAGGACTCTGTGTCTTGTAGAATTGCTGTGGTCCCCCCTTATAGTGTAGGGATACATTCCAAGAACCCCAGGGGACATCTGAACCTGGATCTTTCCAAACACAAAATACACTATGATTTTTCCTGCATACAGATCCCTATGATAAGGTCTGATTTGTGGATGAGGTGCAGTAAGACATTAACAGCAATAACTAAAAATAAAATAGCTAAGTTAGAACAACATGTTGTAATAAAAACTATGTAACTGGCTTTGCTCTCAAACCATCTAACACAGTTAATGTGACTTTCTGACTGCAATTGAAAGCAGGGACTGTAAAGGTGCAGTCACCTGTAAAGGTGACAATTGCAGCTGCTCCTGAGAATGGGGGACCACTCTCCCCGTTTTCAGTTCAACAGTCTGAGGGGTAAAACGTCCAACTGGGACTCAGCATCTGAGCCAGACATTAGGCCCCTCATTGCCCCCCACCACGTTGTTCCCAATCCAGGAGGAGACAGTTGGGGATGCAGGAAACATGTTGGGGAATTGTGAAACTGAAGGGGTGTGTCTTTGGGGGCCCTCGGGAAGACTGACTGCAGGTTTCCTAATCCTTGCGCTTAACGCACATGGGCACATTTTTATTATGTGGGCTTCAGGTTCTCAAAGGGGTTTACAGGCTGAAGTTACAGGCTTCCATTCAGACCCTTCATCTCAGCAGAGGAGAGAGATGTGTCTACGCCGTGTCAGATCTTCTCTCCAGTCACTTCTGCCGTGCAACCCACATAGAAGTAACTTGAAATTCTCTCCATTCCTACCCAGATCACACCTTCTCACATTCTGGGTGTCTTTGCTGCCTCTTCTGGGATTCCCTGACAAACTCTTACAACTCTTCAGAGTTTAGCCAAAGGTCCCCTCCTCTGTGAGGCTTCCCTCATCCCTTCTGCCCAAGTACATCACCACAGCACTACCCACCCTTCATTACTCACCCTGTCAGTCCATCTGAGTCCAAAACCCATGCTAATTTACTTATCATTTCATCACTAAAAAGGTGGTCCTGACCTCCCTCCTTACCAGCTTTGGCTCCCTATCGAAGTGCAAGGATCTCGTGCATTGTTTAGACACTGCAACCTATACGTCCAATTCACTCATTTGCTTTCTCCACTCTCTGAGTAAACACCATGTAGGCCCTGAGCACTGGCGTAAGGCTGCCTGGAAAGGAATTGTGGGGTCCTGACAGCTCAGCGTAGTAGGAGCAAGTCTAGGAGCAAGAAGGATGGGTGCTTGGAGCCCAGAGGCTTCTCCTTTAGGTGACGGATGCAGTGGATAAGGTCAAAAGTGAATCCTGGGGGCCAGGGATCGGCAGCATCAGCATCCTCCAGGAGCTTGATAGAAACGCAGGTCCAGACTGACTGACTCACCAGCTCTGGGCATGGCAGCAGTAACCTATCACTTTAGGAGCCCTCCAGATGTCTGATGCTTGCTGATACCTGAGAATCACTGGAGAATCAGTTTTACAGATTGAGAAACTAGGCTCAGTGAGGTTAAGTAAGGTGCCAAAGGTCACTCAAGTCACCGACAGATGGCAAGTATGCCTGACTCCGGAGTCTATGCTTTTGGGCTATTTAATGAGGTGGAAAACTATGCCCCACTCCTAGCCCAACAAGCAGCCCCGGGGTGAATAGATAAGTAGCAGATGGTTTCGTTTGGCCCTGGCGCCTCTCCATCCTGTCTAGCTTTCCAGTCAGCGGGCATCGCTGCCTCTGATTTTCCCACGTAACCACAAGACAGCGCCCTCGGTTTCCGGAGCTTTCGTTTTGCCCAGGAGCCTCTGCTTCCTGAACGTAATCAACTGGCATTTCAGACAGCGATTTGCCCAGGATACCACCCCGGGGTGCAATGAGTGTGCTCAGTTTCCCAGTGCCCTCAACTTTGCCCCCACAGCCTCTCCTTCCTGTGAGCGCTTTCGTGTTACGCGTTCCAGCTTCGAAGGACAGAGAGGGGAGACTCCCGCGCCGCCCTGTGGAGTGAGGTGGTGTCGCGGGAAAATCACGGGTGGAAATGCCAGGTGACGCGGCAGTGTAGCTAGGAAGGAGGGGCTCCCGGTTTACAGTCAAAGCGCCTGGCATCGAGCGCGCCCTCCTGGAGTGGCGCTGTGGGAAAAGCATGCATAGACCGGATATGCAGGCTGGGGAGGCTCCTGGGGCCAAACGAACGCTCCCAAAACGGAATGCGCCTTCTCGCGGAACAGGGTGCTTTCCCGGGAAAATCGCGGCTGGAAATGCAGAAAGGAAAGCGAGGCTCCTGGGGCAAAGGCGAAACGCGCGCGTAGTAGCTGAGCGGCTCGCCTTTGGCTCAGAGAACCCAGTGCAAAAACT
Source organism: Uropsilus gracilis (assembly GCA_004024945.1). Lineage (NCBI taxonomy): Eukaryota > Metazoa > Chordata > Mammalia > Eulipotyphla > Talpidae > Uropsilus > Uropsilus gracilis. Next base: position 29,594 of record PVHY01008671.1, read on the forward strand.
ACGTGCGCAGCTTGAGGGACGGGCGGGCGGGGCAACGAAGCGGCAACAGACAAGAAAGTGGCACGGAGCCAGGGATGGGCTGTCGAAGGTGATTGTGATGGAGGGGGTAGATGGGAAACGAGACTGTGCGGGGAGCGGAGGGATGAAGAGTAGAAAAGTGACAGAGGGCGCCGCCCAGTGGCGAGCGGGCGCGATGCCGCGAAAGCGCTGAGCGTGGGGAGAGTGGGAGGGGCCGGGAAGCGCCCAGGAGACCAAAGGACGCTGTGTCCAGTGCCTTGAACAAGACAGCGGGAGAGAAGGACACGTTTGCATGGGTGGCAGGAAATGTACACTCTTGCTCATCATCCCTGATAATTCCTGACATTCCTGAATAAATTCAGACCACTCCTCTGCAGAGAGCTTTAAGTTCTTAATTTGTGGCTTAATGTGGCTTAATTTGTATTTTATTTTAAACAGAAAAAGTAAATCTAATTTGGGGAACGCGACCTACGGAAATGCTTTCAAATGCAGATAAAAATCTATGAAACTGTTCACCAGCACGTTCTTTATAGTAACAAATAATTGGTAAAAAGCTAAAGGACAACCCCAGAGAATGGTTAAATGCAGTAGACTCACAAATGAAACGCAGCAATTAGCTACAACCACTCTGATAGTTCTTAAGGACCTGGAAAATACTTATATTATCATGTTACATCATGAAAACTAGGATTCCTACCACAGAAGGTACTACTAATGAAATACGGTCTTTTACTCTTATATGTATGCAGAATAGAATAGAGAAATTACCACTCTGCGTCAAGTGGAATGTCATATAGCAGTGAAAATAACTAGGCTGTAGGCATCCAAGAATGTGGCTTAATCTTGCCCACATATTGTCAAGAGTCAACCAAGAATGTGGCTTAATCTTGTCAAGAGTCAACATAAAAAATAAACAAGATTTAATTTATTAAAATTTTAAATATCAGATAAAATTAAAATCATGATGTAACCGTACATTTGGTGAATGATGATGAACAGCAAGGAAAATAATTCTCATGACAGTCACATAATGGTGCTTACTTATTCAGGAACAAGATTAAAATATGTTGTGATTTATATTCCTTGCCCTGGTTAATGAGAGTCCCTTTTTAATTTACATGTTTACCAACACACAAGTGTAATATTTCATAATTTAAAGTCATGGAGATTACTAGGGAGATAGTAAGCTAAATTTTAAGCCGACTTACTTTTTGACGAAGGATCACAGTTGATTATTGTTATATGTCTTACTCTGTTTTTCAACTTTTCCCTAATGGACAAAATTCCCTTCCCCTCTCAGAGCAAGTCAAGTGAAACTCATGAGAAGGCATAAGACTCCCGCTGCAGTGGTAGCGAAACACTTAAGGATGAAAACACGGGCTTCCTGCTAGTCAGGCAGGCATGGCAGAGTAGCAACATTTGGGACTTTGGGTTTCTAGACTGAACCGAGGCTCCTGCTAATTTTTAAATCCAAGTAAACATATTTTGCCTTTTGAAATTTAGA
>PVHY01008671.1:31215-60478 GCA_004024945.1 Uropsilus gracilis
CAGGTTCATGTTGCCTGGGGTACCACAGACTCAAGCAATCCCCAGCTTCAGCTTCCCAGGTAGCTGGGATTACAGGCACGCGCCACCACACCCAGCTGTTTTTTGGGGGGACTAGGTCTCGCTATGTTGCCCCGGGCGAGATTTGAACTGTGATCCCCAGACCCTGCCGCGACTCCATAAGGTGTCGCTTACAGGCACGTGCCACCATGCCCAGCCTAAGACAAGACTTCTGTGAATTGCATATATTCAGGGAAGAACAGGACAAAATTGTCCTGACATTTCAAAAAACAAAATTTATAGAAATGAAACAGTCTCTCTGTGACTACTTAAGTGCCTTTACATGTGTATTTTTTTTAGAAAAGAACACAATAGAAAGAAATTGCTGTGTTACAAATCTACTTGTCAAACATGAATGTAAATGCACCATATCCTGGCAAAGAACATGCTTTCATTTTTCTCTCATCTGCAGGCTCAAATCCAACTACATTTCAGCACAGATTCCACAGGCAACAGTCACCACTGTGGCCTTCAAATATCCATTTACGCTTCTGTGGTGGCTTGACAGTGGTCTTCCTGGCAAGCCTGAAAACCACACAAGGTCCGAAGCTTCATAACTTAAGTGGGTGCTGAGACTCAAATGAGAAAAAGGAAAAAAAAAGGAAAGGGGAAAATACCCTGGGTTTAGTCAGAGGCAGTTAATGAAATCATAGAATGTCAACATTATTTAAACCCCCATTTTTAAACAGGAGATATTATTCTTTTCTTTCTAAAAATATTTATGTATTTTAATCTTGCCTGCAAGAGCCTCCCCCCCTCCCTCCCCGGAGAACCATGGGCACATGGACACCTGGTCATTGCTGCCTGCTCTGTGCTCTGAGGAGAGAAATCAGCAAGAAGAAGGTGAAAACGCACTCCTCTACACTGACAGCAGCTTGTCTGCAAGAAGGTGGTGGAAGAGCATTGGGTTCCACCAAGCCCAGGGAGTGCTGGAGTTGAGTACTAGTGCCCGATCATTGTGCCCACAGCACCCAACCTGCAGGAAGACTACACTGGAGTGTAAAGCTGGGGGATGAGCAGCTGGACATTGCTGGAAAGTCATTCTTTTGTTTTTGTTTTCTGTTAACCTAAAATGCCAATGTCACCATTGAAAAGTGCATTTATGTGGGATCAAAAAATTGCAATTCTGGGTACGCAGCTTTAGCTAAAACAGAAGACGTTCCCTAAAGAGGGATCCTGTTGTCAGTTTTCAAAGGAAGAAAGAGGAAGCTGAGGGGAGTGAGTTAACGAAGGAGTTGGTGAGTGCTAACAAGATAAAACTGTTCTGGACTATACTTAGTTCATGCGTCTATCCTCTGGCTACATGTCCACCATCACTAGTCCTTGTGATCTGGGTGGATCTAACCCATGGAGGCTAATTCATGGAAGGATGGGCCTCCCCCCACCCCCACCCCCAGGTATTCAGACTGAGTGTCTCCTTAGGAGAGGCACTTGGTGGTGAAGATTATTTCAAAATGAGGCCAGTGGAGACCCTGCAGACTCATGAAAAAATGTACCACTCCCTGAACTACCTAAAATAATAAAAATTAGAGGGAGGTATTACCCAGAATTAGGATTATTATAAGAAATTTTCTTTCTATCTGAAAGCCCTATTTCTATGGCCAGCCAAACATCTAAGCACAGAGCATCTGCTCTTTGGCATATGAATCACCTCCCTCTGATCCTAGGTGTGCTCACTTCTCCTTGAAGCCCCAGCCCCCTAGTCTCTCCTTAGCTCAGAATATTCCAATTTGCCTCACTGCCCTTGTGGAGTCCCTGTGTACACATAATTAAATTGGGGTTTTAGCTACTAATCTGATGTTAATCTGGTTGCTTGACCTGCCTAAGAAGAACCCAAAGGGTTAGGAGAAATCCTCCCTCCTCCCCACATACTCATGGCTCACCTCTAAAGACGTCAGTCTAACTTTTTGATGTCCAAGAGTCAACTGGGCTCAGGAATGCTAACCTGGCTAAGAAGAGTTATAGGAGGCAGATGATTAAAACATCCAGACCAATTGAATTATTCATAATAAGAAATATTTCCGTGTGCCCACAAACCTGTGCCACAGTGTGACCAGGATTTCTTCCTCCTCATCAGAAGGGAACAGGAAGAAGAGCCAGAAGCAGGGATGATTTGAATGTTAGCCAGTTGCCTCCCTCAGGCTGCAAGGGGAAGGCACTTCCAAATTTTGTTTAGTTGGGGCTGCAAGGTCACCAGGTAGGTGAGGCCTGGACTATCAAATGAAAGTTGCTTCCTGAGACTGAGACTCAAGAGACAACAATGGCAAGCAAGGGGAGAGACTTTTCCAGCCTGGCTATGTACTAGATACCCATCTTCACGGAGTCTTTGGTAGTAACACCAGAGGTTCTGATCTCAAAGAATCAGTGGCATGTTAAGGACACACATCAGTAAACAGGGTGTGGACCTTCACAAGGTGAGAAGAGGGATGTGGGGAGGAGGGGCCTCCCAGGAATCTCTGGCCACCTCCTAGCAGACAGAGGCTCTGAGGCCAGACTGATGAGAAACATGTTGCTAAATGAAGAGAGGGTGGGAAAAAAAGGGGAGAGCACAGCATTCTGAGGAGCTAAACTCTGGACCAGCTGGAAAGAGGAGGGCAAAGGCTGTGTACAGGAGTAGGTGGGAGATAAGCAGGCCCAGATGGTAGGAGCAATTACATTGTGTAAAGATATGTGGACTTTATCCCTGCTAGTGAGAAATTTACTGATAAGTAACATTTACTGATAGGACCTGAAACTGCCTGACTGTAAGCTGAAAAGAGACTGAAAGAGAATAGTAACTTTTCACTGATAGACACATGTATACCTTTTCTATTTGGAATCATGAAAAAGAATCCTTATTTAGAAAATTTTTAAAAATGCAATGATTTATAGATATAGTTTCAATTGCTCCAACTTCCTACAAGACTTGTGGTAGAGTCCCAGGCTCTGGGTAAGCAAAACAGAGCAAATCTTCCCTACCAGCATCCCAATCTACAAAGTATCCAAATTATACCTCTAAGTAGATTCCCAGTGTTGGTATATACCTGTAACATAAACCTGCATAAATACCTGAATATAAACAATATGACAACCATACTAGAGTAGGGTCTTAGAACTTTGGAATAACGAGTTGGGAGTGGGCAGGTTTCTAGGCCTAGAAGATGGGAGGAGATAAGATGTAAACTGGGCTTTGAAGGATGTATAGGAGTTTGTAAAAATGGAAAAGAAAGAAAGAACAATACTGAAAAGAACTGAAATCTTCCTGGGGGGGAAATTGGTCAGAAAGTAGAAACAGTAGACGATGAGATGACCAACAGGAAGGGGCTTGACCATGCATGTCACATTGAGAGTATAGGTCACCTATAAAATATTCAGATACAGCCTTGTGGACTTTGATATTCTGGAGGTTGGTAAATATTTAGCTTTGGAGGATTGATTTTTCCCCTAAATAACTGGAAAAAACTAACTTAATGAAAATGATATTTTCCTATTTTTAATTTTCCTCCCTTGTAACTTTTACTGAAACTTCCTAGATTCTGCTGGCTAATAGGTAAGTTTGGAGGAAAAAATCAGTATGACAAGCAAATATAAATGGGACAGTCAAAAATGAATGAATAAGGTTGTTCTTGGTTTCTCCTTGTTAAATATTTTCATAATGATGTTTACATTTCATCTCAAATGTTTTCTGTTGCTAAGATTGCTAAGACTGCTTAGCTAAGACTAAGACTCCTAAGACTGTTCCCATGAACTAATATCAACAGGTCATCTTTTCCACAGAAATCAAGACTGTCTGAAGGTTCACAACCCCAAATTTCCATCCCTACCCTCACCCCCCCCACCCCCAATCTCTAGTCTTTAGCTTCTACAGTTGACTTGGAGTTGTGTTTTGTATTTATTTTCCATAGGGAAGTTTCTAGCGTTTCTTGAAAAATCAGAGGGTCGTGACTAACCTGTCCTCTTTGGACCTCGCGGATCCCCGTACAAACTCGGGCTCAAGGGCCCCAGAGGCCTTCGGATCTGCTCCAGTCTGCGGGCCATGCCAGCAGGAGCTTCGCATTCCACCAGAGGGCGCGATCAGTCGCGTTTTGGTGAGAAGGGCAGGGAGGAAGCACTGGGGCCTGGTTTGACCAGCTGGGAACGGAAGCGATCCTTTCCTTCCGGAGGTGTGAGTCCTAAGACACAACTTCCACCCAACGCAGTCAAGGGTCGGGATTAAGAGCCACTTGGAGTACAAGTGTTTTGAAAGCGTCGGGAAGAAACAAAGCCACACTTTCTATTACCCCTGACAGCTGAATAATACTTTACTGTCAATAAAATTCTGTCAGAGACAGACTGTGATCACAGCACTTGGTCCTTTGGCAGGCCTGCGTGGAGAATGGATAAGGTGGCCTCACACTTCTCTGAGAGGAACAAAGAGGGAGACAAAGACCCTGTGTAAAGATCAGGTGTTAGGAAGAGGTGGCTAGCTCAAGGAATCGAGGAATGGAAGGGCCAGAAGCAGGGAGTGGAGCTGTGTCTGTCACAGCCTCATGGTGGAGTGGTCTTCTGTGGCTGGGACTTGTGTGTACTCCTATGGTCTTGGCCACAGTAAAATCTCAGTTTACATTTGATAACTATTTAGATGGTCCCAGGAACTGGGTGGTCTCTACCTGTCTGTGGAAAGAGTATGATCATGAGGGCCAGGGGGCCTCTGTCTCTGGTCAAACTGGTCCTGCGTTCTGAGCTGCCTCAGTGGCCTTGACAGAGTCTCTCTGCAACTTTGATTGTTATGGATGTTATCAGTCAGGATGCAGAATCCTATTTCCTCAAGGTTTTCAATTGCTTTTTCTCTGTGTTTGTTTTCTTTGGCTGCTTCAGGGAGTGTTGTCTGTCATCTCAGCAGCATTTTCTTGCTCAGAGTAAAGGCTGGAATAGGATGTAGTTCTCTAGGAAGGGAAGAGAATCTCCTTGCCTGTAGGTATCCTTTCTCAAACATGGCCCCTGTGAAAAAAATGGTTTTGATATGTCCTTCTACCTCCTTCTGTCCAGTCATTCCCCCCATGGAAAAAATTATGCAAAATATTGCCTCAACCATGAGGAGTCACAAGGCAACCTCTGTCCCTCAGTCTCAATTTCTTCTTTTTTTTCTCCCTCTTCTGCACATGCCCTCCCCTGGCCCCAGGCTCACTTTCATTCTGTTTATTATTTATTTACTTATCTGTCTACCCTGTGACCTTTTTGACCATATTTAAGCTCTATTAGAAGATAATGGCATTGACCCTACCCACTCTGTATCCTTGGGTTGCAAACATGTCCATTCTTCAAATTGAGATGCAATCATATAGCATAAAGTTCACATTTAAAGCATACAACCCAGTGGGGTCTAACCTCCTTGCTATATTGTGCCATGACCACCCTACCTAATTTCTAGAACATTTCCATTATCACAAAAAGAGCCCTGTCACCATCAGCAGTCAGTTTCAGCTTTCTCCCTGTCACCTCATCTCCTGGAGATCACTCATCTGCTTTCTGGACTTGTCTATTCTGCATTTTTCATAAAGATAGAGTCATAGCACTTGTGACTTTGGTGTTTGGAATCTTTCACTCACCATGTTTTTTGGGTTCACCTGCATTGTGGTACATGACAGTCTTTTTCCCTTCTTGTGGCAGAAAAGGATTCTGTTGTGTGTACATACCAGAGTCTCTTGGCCCATCCACCATCTACCACCTGGGCTATCATTAATAATACTGTTATAAATATTTGTGAGAAAACATGTTTTCAACTCTCATGCATTTTGAATGGGTGGAATCAGTGGGTCATATCATTGCTCTATATTTAATTATTTGAGAACCTTCCAGAGTGTTTTCCATGGTGACTGCCCACTAAACATTCCCACCAGCAATAGATGAGATGTCCTTTCAATATTTCCCAGTTGTATTGAGCTAAGATTGACCTAAATTCTTGTGTTAGAATCAGGAGCACAACATCATGATTTGATAAAGAGCTATGCCATCAAAGGATGCCCACAATGAGTTTAGATAACATCCATCAATTCATCACCTCCCATAGTTATGGGTGTTTGTCTTTCTTTCTTTCTTTCTTTCTTTCTTTCTTTCTTTCTTTCTTTCTTTCTTTCTTTCTTTCTTTCTTTCTTTCTTTCTTTCTTTCTTTCTTTCTTTCTTTCTTTCTCTCTCTCTCTCATCTTCCTTCCTTTTTTTCTTCCTTCCTCCCTCCCTCCCTCCCTCCTTCCTTCCGTCCTTCTTCCTTCCTTCCTTCCTTCTTCCTTCCTTCCTTCCTCCCTTCCATCCTTTCTTTCTTTCTTTCCTTCTTTCTTTCTTTCTTTCTTTCTTTCTTTCGATGTGAAGGCTCAAGGCTAGCTACTCTTCCAGGAACTTTTAAATACACAACACAGGGTTGTTGGCTATACACCATGCTGCTCATGATATCCCCAGAGTTTACCATCTCATAACTGGAAGTGTGTAACTTTTGGCTACCGTTTGCTCTAATGCCTTATCACTCACTATACCTTCTATTCTTAACCCAAGCAATTAGAGATTGTGAAGTGGTCTTAGGTCAATTTACCTTGCCCAAGACATTAAATAAAGTGGTACCCCACTTATGATGCTAAGGACAGATTTTAATCAAAAATAACTATTATACTAAAGAAAAGTTGGGGCCAGGCATGGTGGCACATGCCTGTAGGTGGCAGCCTAGGAAGCCACGGCCAAGGCCAGGGATCATAGTTCAAGTCCCACCAGGGGCATGTAGCGGGACCTAGCCCCCCAAAAAAGGCTGGGTGTGGTGGCACGTGCCTGTAATCCCAGCTACCTGGGAAGCTGAGGCTGGGGATTTCTTGAGTCTGTGGCAGGGACTGAACTCAGCTTCCACCTATAAGGGATTGACTGTGAGCCTCAGAATGGAGAATGAGAGTAGCCAGGACTTGGTAACGCTGCAGGAAAACAACAAAATGCAGGAGGGGTTGTTGGGACATGTGAAACCCATGTGGATTGCTGATGCTCTTATGCCACTGAGGCAGAGTATCCCACAGAACTAGGAGACTGAGGCATTATTTTTAGCCATTGACTGCAACAATCCTTTGGCAATCTTGAGTTTCTCACTTTAAGGGGAACTAGGGTCACTCTAGGGAGACAACCTTGAGCAGATAGAATCTACATGGGCATTTGTTCAAGTCTTTATAGGCCAAGGTAGAGGTCCAGTCAAGTCAAGATGCTGGTCCAGAGAGAATGAGAAATATAAGGGCAGTTTTCTCTAGAACTCTCCTCTCTGTGTTCCCATTACAGTGTACATGAAAGGTAATGCTAATTGAGAACTGATTTATGAAGAAATGAGTTTCGCGTTTCCTGCTATAGAAATTCTCTACATATTAGGGAACTCACAGCTCGAAAGTTTTTCATTACGTGGCACACTCATGTATTGAAAAGCAGCTGGGGTGTATATCTCCTGGATGAGGAATGGGAGCAGAGAATGTCGGTCTCTCAAGCAATCGCTGAGGCAGGGGGGGGGAGGGGCTGTGAGCCTGGCCATCCCTCCCAGGAGTCTGTGAAGCACAACAGGAAAGAAATTCCTCTGAACAATGTGTTAAATCACTGTTGACTTTGCAGAAGGAATCCCAACTGACTTGAGATTAAAACTTCTTACAAGATGTAGACAATGAATCTTCCTGGGCAGGTAACACTTCTTTATAACTATACTCCCTCCCTAGTATCATTTAAGATTTTTTCATGCCAAGCAGAAAACCAAGTAAATTAAATTTTCTTCTTTGATGAATCACTGTAGACTTGGACAGAATGAAAGTTTGTTTCCCTCTCCTCTCCTTATCTCTTTAATAAGAACAAGAAACTGTTTATTGGGCAAGGAAAGCTTTCTACTTTATTTTTTTTAATTCATTTTATTTATTTGTCACAATTGTGCATTAATTGATCCCTCCTCCTCCCTCTGTATCCCCCCCTCTGTATCCCCCTCCAGTCACTCCATCTCCCATTTTTCTGCGATTTGTTGGTTGGTTAAGTTGATGTTCAGTTGTTGGTTGTTTGGCCCATTCTCTTCCAATATCTGGTAAATGTGGTATTTCTTTTTTTGAATATATACGTATATTTATATTTATGTTACATTAGTCCATTATTGTGTACCCCGGGGCTTTCCCACTTCACTAACATTTGTTAACTATCCTGATCTTTTGTGCTCTTCACCTCCCCCACCTTCTTCCCCCTCCTCCTCTCTCGCTCCATGGTTCAGTCCCATTGGTTGTTTTCATTTTTTCTTATTTGTTTGTTTGTTTTTCCCTATATCTATCATATAAGTGAGACCATCCTGTACTTCTCTTTTTCTTTTTGACTTATTTCTGCTAATATATTATGCATCCATCAAGGAGGACAAACACATGTCATTTGCAGCTACCTGGATGGAACTAGCTTTCCACTTTATTAAAACTCAAAGATCATCTGTCTGCTTCTCCCAGGCAGATTGAAACCCTAACCTCCTGAAGGTGAATGCCCTCACAGACCAGTTACCTTCGTTATGCAGATCCTAACCAATGCTTTTCAGTTCCCTACCCTGGAGACTGCAGGAAGAAAAAAAATCAGAAAACTAGTTTACAACTTGCTAGCTTGCCTCAATTTACCCTTTGCAGCTCCTGCAGCCTAAAGATATCCAAAATTGTGGGTTTTTACCACTATCCCCAACCCTTATTATATTTTCCAAAGTCAGAACAAGACTCTTAGAATGCAGACTAATTTATTACTAAACAAAGTGATTTTCTAATTATTTAATACAAAAAGAAACATACTAGGAAAACCCTGATTATCACAACATTATCCAAAACCTTCAGTTTTTTAGTCCTCTTGACCTCACCACTTGTCCAGTGCTTCAGAGTTCAATAGCACGTGTTTCACACAGAACATCCTTTCTTCTTGGTGTGTTTCAGCTTTTCCAAGCAGGTACTCAAAGGTGTGATGCTATCTTTTCCTTGCTGTAGTGTCCTCCTCATTTTAGGTAGTAGAAACTCCAAAGTACAAGAATCAGCAAAGTTCGTTTTCTTCTCAGGCCTAACATACAGCTACTCCACCAACCTCTAAGCCCACCAAATATGGCAAGCTCCAACATAAAAGCTCCAGATATCAAAACTCTTTAGCTTTCAGTAGGCACATTCAGCTTATGCTTACTAAAAGCCAGGAGTTTAATAGCCCAGGCCTCAGGTCCTTTGATCTTCATGGCCTGTCCTCCATCTTTCCTCCCCAAATGGCTGAATCCCTCCTTTTTGTTTTCAACCAATATTTATACCCTTCCTTCCTGCCAAATCTTGCAGCCAAGAGGTCTCTGGAGGAAGTAAGACCAAACCAGTTTTCTTTGAAATTTGTAAGTCTATAGCAACAGGAGAGTGGTACCAGTATGAGCAGAGCAGCTGAAAACTTAATTTGGAGATCAAAAAAAGATAGTGAAAGGGAGCCTTGCTAAGTCACTGCCATCCCAGGTGAAGTGCTTGTATGTGCCCATGAATGAAATACGTTTGACAATAATAACACAAAAGAGCTGGGTGGAAGCCAAACAGTATTAGAAGAAGAGAATGATGCCAGAAGGCCACTCCATTGGTAAGGGATAAATTAAGAGAGCCAGAATTAGCATAGGTATCGCCTGAATTTTAGAAGTTCACATTTGGGACTATCACTTTTTTGATAGATCTCCATCAATACTTATGATAGCCAAAAGAAATTCAAAGGGGAGTTCCTTTTAACAACAGAATTAGTGCTCAGTATTTATTTTATAGCAGCCTTTCTAGAGGCAGAGCACACCCCCACAGTTCCATCTGAATGTGGGTGGAGGGTACAGCATGGTGCAGGGGGATGGTGTATTTGTGTGTGTGTGTGTGTGTGTGTGTGTGTGTAAATAGCAAATTGCCCCAGCATCCTCTATCAAGAAATGTGCCTTTAAAGGTCACTTGCATTATACAAACAGTTGTTCCAAGTGGACAGGTCCTCTTCACCCTCTGCTTCCTCATGCTTCCTGCCACACCCCAGTGTCTTGTGCTTTAAAGAATACTTGTACAGATCTATCTGGAAGAAAAAGCTGGAAGCCACCTAATTAAGCAATAATAAAAGAGTATGATACCTTCTATACAATTACTTCACTCCATGTGGTAGAAGATGTGGAATGATCTAGTAAATGGCTACCATTGTCCCTCAGTTGTGGCTTTCCCATCACTTTTCATTTCCCTCTTTTCTTTGAACTAAATCATCAATGACTGAATATTCAGACAACAGACAAATATTCAGACAAAACTCTTTCAGGGACCTAAATCTTTGAAGGTTTAAAAGGACTCAGCATAACACCCAGGTCAGCAACGAGTGGAGATATTTGTGCTAAAATACTTGTTTCAATCACCCAGGCATATAATCTGAGCTCCCCGCTGAATCCTGGACCCTCTAAATCCCCAGTGATAATACATGCTCTCCTCCATATTCAGTAGGGTCACCCATTTGCTGGCTAATACAGGCTGGCAGCAAGGACTGCTCATGTTCCCCAGGGGGGGACCCACAGTACCCTCCTGTGACATGGACCAGCTGTGATATGGAAAGCCACACAAAGTAGTTCCTGCCGTGAGTTTGGGGGAAACCAACAGAGCGGATTGTTAAAAGGAAAGGCAGGTGCTAGCAGGGGCGGCTTTGTATAAAGACCACTTTGGCAATCAGCCTGAGGTACCTGGGAGATTAGGATGGAATGGAAACTGGAGCAGAAAAAATGTCTCCGGTCATACCTGGAAGAAAATTATCACCAAGGAAGTAGAGTTTAGAGTGACCTGATGGGGCAATCTCTATAGGATTCGATGCATTTGTGAGGCCTCTCTGCCTCAGTTTCCTTGTTGGATAACAGCAATAATGTCTGTCACTGGGGTATAAGGATTGAATGACACATGCTATTGAGCATGTGCAGGGTATGGATTTTACTGAGGCATGACTATTACTTTCCACCACACATCCCTGGCTTGCATGCATGCTCATAAGGCACCCCTATCCTCACCCAATCTAGAGGCCTGGCATGTATCTTTAAGCAGACCCCAGCGTCCGGAGAGATGTAGTGAGAGTAGACTGGTAAATACCTGTATCCTCCTGGGAGGTCAAGGTTAGGGATTGGCCAGTCAAGTGACTGCCTGGGCTCCAAGGTGAAAATGACAATAACAACACAGGAAATACCGCAGCTATGGCAGAAAACCCCAGGGCTTGGTTTTGTATTGTGTTTTTGGCACAGCAAGGAGACATTGTATGAACTAAACAAATAAACAGTGATCTCGACCTTGAACTCAAAAGACTGCACAGTTTTCTGTTTCTTCTCCCAGCTACCTGCCCTTTTGCTCGGCCAGAGCCTGAGAGAATTCCTGGATCCTTCTCTTTCGCCCTCCCCCTTATACCCACCTCTGCAAAGCCCTTATATTTTCTCAGTAGGCTTCCAGTGAGGCCTGACTCTCAGCAGGTTTTCTCTTCTGAACATCTCAGCAGCCCTCCATGCCTGCCTCGCTTAGCAATGCCCATCCTCAGTTCATCCTGCCCCTGCTGTAGCTTAGAGGGACCTTTGCAAGCCTTGGAGTAGATTCTATCATCCTCCTCCCTCATAAGGCCCCATCAAGGCTTCCCCTTCACTTCCTCTCAGGCTGTGGTCTGCAGTGTTCTCTGGAGCCTCCTGCTGCCTCTTCAGGGAACCACCCCAACCCCTGAACTATCTGATCCAGTGCTTGATGCTCCAGCCACCCTGGCTACCTTTTCTTAAATAGTTCGAAGAATGCCGACCTCCTTTTCTCCTGTAGGTACCCCAACTTTATGCGGCCTTCTCTGTACCTGGCACCCCTGTCAGAGGTAATTGTGCCCAGGGCGGGCTTCTCCCACACTCCAGTGACCAGACTTCCCTCTCTTGCTTCCTCCACAGCCATCGCTCACTCAGCGCCCACTTCCCACTGTGACCTTGGTTACTTGTCCCAGTCCAACGACATGCACATAGTAGGTGTTCAGGTGTTATGTGTTGGACGTGAAGGCACAAAGGATTATCCTGCACCCTCTGGGTTCTTCTCAGACTGGACAAGTCATCAAAACAGCAGCAGACAATTGAACAAAGGAAAAACAAGTTAATCGCATACCTGTGAATAATGTGCATCCTTGTACATTCTAAGAAATAATGGGAAAAGCCAGGGATATTTACCCTGCCTTTGGGGACCTGGGGCTTCAAAGACAGAGAGTGGGTGACCTCATCAGTACTTTGAGAGGAAAGATAAGATTCTGAGAGTGGATATCTTTAGCAGTAAACCTACAACTGGGTGATTACCCCAAACTCCTTTCTTCTGAGTCATAAAAATAATTCTTCGATTAGGAAGGAGCATAGGACAAGGGTCAGAACAGAAGCTTCTCCTAGCCTTCAGGGCCCACTCTTGAATCACGCAGAACTACCTGGTTCTCTAAGTAATGAAAATAGGGCTGTGAGGCTCACAGGCCCTCACGTGACTGCCAGTCCTTCCCCCAAATTGCTAAGAGGCCTCCTCTAGGATCACCAGGGAAGCCTCTCTGACCCTGTTTGGGGGACTTGTCCACATGGCTGACAGTCTACAGGAAGTGATCAATGAATGGCACCATCCTGTTGAGCACCATTTTTGACTCAGTGCCAGGGTGGGGGCTCAAACTGAAACACTCAGGTCACACCTCAGGTTGACTTTGAGCCCCAGGAATTCTCAGAGGCACCTCCTATCCTGGGTCTCCAGAGGGAACTGTGCACCTTCTTTCAGGGTCACATATCTCTGCATCCTCGTCTTCTCGTGGGCAAATGCTCCTTGAAATTCCCATGTGCCAGGCCCCGAGGACAAGGAGCAGTTGAGCTGCCCCTGCTCTCAATGAGCTCATGTTTGCAGAAGAGGACATTTACTTTGGGGAGAGAAGTAATGCCAGTGGGGTGGCAGGGAGTGAGGGTGGAATCACATTCAGGGTTGGGGTCAGGAACAAGTTCATCACAATCTCTGCTCAGTCTCCTTGCCTGTGAAATGGGCTGATGATAGTCATATCCCATAGGGCACTGTTGGCATACAAATCTGCCCCCAATCTATACAGGTGCCTCATTTCACTCTGAACAGGAGATATGTCTTCACCATTGTCCACACCTGGGTAGGATGACTCGTCTCCAGCTCCATGCCACCTGGCCCCCAGCTTTTTGGACTCATCCCTCCCATTGTTCCATTAATTCTGTCTGGAAGCCATCTGCTCCTCAATCAGGCAAGACAACACAGGGACAGAGTCCACTCACTCCAGGTCATTCCTAGAGCAGCCCCAGTGATCTATAGCTCAGGGCTTCACCTCCCATCACCCACAATCAGAGTAAAGGGTGAAGGGGCAGTGCAGGGTAGTAGCAGTTCGGTTGCAGTGACTTTTCTGTGCTGCCAGCGACCACAAAGGTAGGCCTTGCTGATGGCCTACTTCCTTGTTCCTGAGAAAGGCTGTGGACCATCCAGTAGGCACACAGGCTTTTGTTTTATGTTGCCTGTTCAATGAACAGTGGCCAATTTTGACCTCCATGCTTCCTACAGATATTTATATTGTATCCTTTTTCTTCCTTTTTATCCCTTACTCCTTTCCCCACCAAAACATATCTGGCCCCGACTATAGGCAAACAGCCGTGCTGTGTCATGTACATACAACTGGATGGAATGGGGACTAAGATGCATGATGCACCATGGCACAGTGCCTCCAGGTTCAGAAGAGCCAGAGCATTTCAGCACTGAGAAGGGGAGATCTTCCTGGAAGAGGGAGCCTTGAAGGGAACCTCCAAGGAGAAATAGAAATTTAGGTTGAGGGCTGGGAGGCAGATGGCAGAGGAGCAGAGGCCAGGGGGAGGCTGCAACTGCAGTCCTGTCTACCTTGGGGACAGGTCAGTAGTGATTGCAATTAGGGAATGCAAGGGGGGAACCACAGAGAGAAAGAGTAGAGTTCCAGAAAATCTTGTGGATTGCCCTCTGGGCAGGGTTGAACACAGGTTGTGGGGAGGGGGAGATTCCCATTGTGTTTGCTTCCTCTGTGGGGAGCAGTGGAGGGGGCAATGTGGAGGGGTGGGGGAGCTGGGAGTGGCCTGGGAGGGCATGGGGAGACCCCACAGGAAGCAGCCCCTTAGAAGAAGTAAAAGATAAGCAGCCACCAAAGGAAACCAGGCCTGCTTTTCTAAGAGGCAAGCTGCCAGAAAATCCTGGGAGTTGGAATACCAGAGCAAGGCGGGGTGGCCAGCCTCCAAGTCAACCTCATTGTTATATATAGTCAAGGTCCAGGTTCAGGTTCAGAGAAGTGCAGTGTGTGTGTGTGTGTGTGGGGGGGGGGTGGTCAGGGTCCTGCAGCTCTGCTCTCCTCACACTGGCAAACTGTGCCAATAAAGGAGGCTCCCAGTTCCCAACCAGGACAGGGCTGCCCATGAAGACCTCCTGGCTTGGAAGCTCTGGGGCTCCAGGGCAGGGCTGCTGCCTCACCCTGATTCTCCTGACCCTGACCCCCCCAATAGCCTTCTCTACTCTGACATGCAGGATCTAAGATGTACAGAGGCTTAGTTCCAGCAAACAGGGCAGGTGATGCTCCCAGTGGCAGGTTCCTCCTCTGGGAAGGTCTCCCATTGCCAAGGTCAGTATTCTGACCTTGGCAGAGGTCACTGCCCTCTGGTCACTGCCCCCTAGTCACCCACACCAGCCACAGGGTCACTGGGCTTTCTCTTACCTTTGGGCCTCTGTATACCTTTCTTTCTGTTGCCTTCAAACCCCACCCCACCCCACCACACCACTACCGCCTCCCCCATCCCTTCCCCACCCCAGCCTGGGCAATTCCTACCCCTTTCAGGTCTCAACCTCAATGACCCAGTCTTTGGGGAAATCTTCCCAAGAGAGGGTGAGGGGTCCTTAAAAGGACCCTGTCTTCCCCTACTAGATCCCGACATGTATACATTCATCACACAGGGCTATAATTGCCTGAAACTGTACAATCAACTAAAAGTTCCCTAGAGGCCAGACCTTCCTTTGTTTGTTCTGGAAATAATAATAGCAACACAGTGATGACATTGAGCTCTCTCTAGGGGTTTCTCTGTTGTGAGCTTTAACTCATTCTAGTCTCTGGATAACACTACAAAGAAGGTTGAGTATTATGTAAGTATTATATATTATGTTCTTCAGGTAAGCTGTGATTCAGAACGGTCCTACCTCCTGCCCAACATCACAAAGATAGTGTCAGATTGGGGAACATGGCAAGGTTCCACCTTTAAGGAACTATTTCATAGCCCACACCTTTTCTGTAATGTTGTCTGCAGATGGATTTTCAGCTTAGAGCTCTTAAAACATTGCCTCAGTTCCCAACACCCCTCTCGGTCGAAGGCATGTCCTTCCCAGGGTAGCCCATGTCCATGATTTCAGGCACCAGGCCCCCTGAAGGGTCATTCTGGCTTCTGAGTTTGGTGGGGTGCACAGAGGCCTTTGCTGGGCCTGCCCCATAGCTCTTCTCCCTCTACGCCATCCTGCTACCTTTTCCTTGGGTCAGTCCCTAATAACCACCCTGCACCCTGAACTCCAACCTGTGACTGTCTGACACCAGGACAGTCATACATCCTGGTCCTGTTTCCGGCAGTGCACATCCCCACCATGCATACCATGTTTGCGCACCCAGGTGCTACTTGTTAATGAGGAGGCATGATAGATCTTTGTATCAAGCGCAGGAGAGACCCGAGAAATGCTTCCTTAGAGGGATTTGCTGTGGTGAAAACTGTAGAGTGTAGTTATACACATCTAGACAACATAGCAAACCACACACCAAGGCACACAGTCATCAGGTGACCCGTGACTATACTGATATAATTGAATATTACTCAGTTGTGAGGAAGGAAATCCCGTCATCAGCACCAGCATGGCTGGGACTTGAGGACAGGTGAGACAAGTCAGAGCAAGGCAAATAGCATATAATCTCAATAATAGGTGGGGGCCACAAAAGCCAAATTCACAAAAACACAGTAATATAGCATTTACTAGGGGCTGGAGGTGTGGGAGTGAGATCACTGTACAAACTTGCAACTGGTGGATAAATAAACTCTAGAGATGAAATACAGTGAACACAGATGGAGGAAGCCAGGGTAGATGGTTAAAGTGACTGCAGATCCTAGGAGCACAAAAGAGAGGGAGAAGTAACTCATCTAAACTTGCCCCTGAGGTGTGCCTTTACAGACACAGCAAAGCCTAGAGGATCACTGACTTTGAACTGATCTCCAAGTCCGGCTGAAGACTGCAAACACAGAGGAGGGGTGGCCTGGAGGGGAGGGTCTCCAAGAAAAATTTAAAACTCCAGTTATCTGATGAAAAGTCTCTTCAAATATCTTCATGCAAAAAGTGCTCTTTTAATGGTCAATGAACTTCAGCCAAACACACGTTTTTTTGGTCCTCAGCCAATGAGATTTCTCTCTTCCACTCACAACCTCTGTTCCCTAAACCTGTATTACTTCATGTGCTTTCTTGATTGGGGAAGGCAGACTTGTGTTTCTCTCCTGTGTCGTTGCCAATCGATTCACAATAAAGGTGATTTCTCAAACACCTCATGTCACCATCTGATCTGGACATAGCCCGACCCAGGGAGATCCCATTGCCCAGTCACCAAACTGCACTGTGTCTCATCACCTCACTGCTCAGATCTTCATTAATCCTACCACAAAAGAGAAACAAATGAAAAGGCTTCATGGGTAATTAAAAGTACACGTCTGCTCTCCTGGCTCTCCCAGTGCACTTCTGCCTTCACAGGTACTGAGCAGACAAGCTCTGCCTCTGCTGCCCATCCTGGAGACCCTGGGCTTTCCACTGTCCTGGGCACCTCTCTGTCCTGATGAAGGAATGACAGGAATGACAGAACTCCTGTCACTCCCTGTTACAGACAAGGCCAGCCTGAGTGTCTGGAAGCAAGGCCACAGACCCGATGGAATGGAGTTGAGGGTGAAGTTCCACCTTCTTCCTTGTTGGGGTGGCTGCAGGAGAAAAAACGCCCGAATGAGCCTTTCCTGCCAGTAGCTCCTGTATCCATTTGGCCCTGGATCCTCTTTCCAAATGCTCCTACCCCTGTTTTCAAGTAAAGGGCCAGGTGGGGTCTAACCCCATTAGGAGATTTGGATCTGCTCACAGCACATGATGGGGAATGCAGGATGGGGGAGACCACTAATGGCCTGATAGGCAGCCTGTGCTCTCGCCTCCTTCCCTCTCTCCTCTGCATGCTGCTGCCCACCACTCCCTGTAGCCTGCACCCCCATGATCTCAGAGGAGCTGCTTTCAATGAGGGGCTGCTGTGTGCTTAACACTCTTCCTATTCCATCTTCCAAATAAGCCTCTGACATAACTACAGTTTGTTTACCCTACCAATGAGACCAGACCGAACCCTGAGACCCAAAGGAGGTGGCGAGGAGCTTGTCCAAGGTCAAGGCAGAAGCCCAGTTGTCTGATGCCAGTACCAACCGGCCTAAACTGGGTCACATCCCTTGAGCTCAGAAAGCCAGACTGAACCAGGGATTGTTTCCACAAAGGAAGGTTTTTATTAGCAACTGGTGCCAGGTCAGGAGTATGGCAGTCAGTGCCTGGGAGAGGCCCATTCTTTTTTGTTCTTGTTTTGTTTTGTTTTGTTTGTTTTTGGAGACTAGGTCTCGCTATTTTTGCCCATGGAACCTCAGACTCAAGCAATCCCCAACCTCAGCTTCCCAGGTAGCTGGGATTACAGGCGCGCACCACCACACCCAGCTATTTTTTGGGGACTAGGTCTCACTACAGGCCCCACGTGGGACTCGAACCGCGATCCCTGCTTCATAGGCTGAGGCTTACAGGCACGAGGCACTGTGCCCGGCCGAGAGGCCCATTCTTGAGTGGCAAGAAAAGGAAGGTTATTTAGAAAAGAAAGGAATGTGGGGACACATGGGTGGGAAGAGGCTCCCAATTCTCCTTCCAGGGGGCATAAGCCAGCTAGAGATAGTTGATCACAAGGTTTTTGGTAAAGTTTCTGGAGTGCTGCTCTTTTCTGCATTATTGATTTAAAATGGCCTGAGGATATTCATCAGTCACTGATGTTATTAGCATCCTCAGAAGGAATAGAAAAATTTCATTAAGCATTAAGCAACCTATCACCATGGCTCTAAGGAGTGGCTTCTCAGGCAGGACTCAGGTCATTGCTCTTGGTTCAGACCCAAGCACATGCTAGCCTGTTTCTATTTTGCAGGATGGTTTCCTGGTGCCCCTGGGGTGTAGCCACGTGCCTCTGGTGGACAATGCTGGGCGGGCTCCATGGAGCACAGTTCCCTGTGTCTGTCCATGGGAGTGGTCAGGTGGCTGGGAAAAGTGATTAAATAAATTCAGCTGCACTGGCTGTGGGGCAGGGATCCCCGCCCTGGCCCAGCCCAAGGCAAAGCAGCAGCTAAGCTGTCCCAGCAACTCAAAACTCCAGAGCACAATAAGCTGGCTGGTAGACTCCTGGTTTGGAGTGTGTCTGACTACTTGGGGTCACATTGGAACCACGAAAGCATGCTGAGTGTGATCACATTCACCATCAATGGCAGGGGCTGGAGAAGAGGTGGCAATGAGATGCATCTGTGGGTCCTGTTCTCAGTAGATTCCTACCTTCTCTGAGCTTTGGTTTGCTCACCTAGAAAACTGAGGTAGTAACAACAGTTTCTTGCAATTGTCTGTGGATTGAGAACACATGACAAGGAGAATGAAATGAAGTGATGCTGTCAGGTTCCCCTGCACCTGGCACCATGCTGAGAAGACGACACTGAGAAGATGCTGACTGCATCTGGACTCTCAGAACCCACAGAATGAGACTCAGAGAGCAGGTGGAACCAGGAGTTCCCAGGACCACAGAAAGTCTCATTGACTGAACAGAAAACTCTGAAAGAGAAATTCTGTCTGACTTTGGATGGAAAAAAAATGGCAAGAGCCTAAGTTCATAAATAACATATTCCGTTTCCTCTTCTTCTCTAAAGAATTCAAGATTCACAAATTGTCATCCCCAACAGAAAGCACTTCTGCTTCCCAGCCCCATGGGCTTGATGATGGCAACCAACTGCGGGTGCTTTCAATGATTAAAGAAGATAAGCTGGTAAAATGCACTCCCACCCACTCAAAAAGAGCAAAAAAAAAAAAAGTGTTATCTCACCACATTCTACTTCTGCAGCAATTCTAACTATCTCTCCTTGGAAACAAAATGAAAACAAGACCAAGAATGTAATAATGGCCTCATTTTCAGCTAAGCAAGGGAGTGCAGGTGGAGGCACAGGAGCCAGGGAAACAGTCCTTCCCTTCAGTCAGCACTTTCCGGGGCTTTTCCTGGCGGCTTTGAACCAGGTTTAAACAAAGAGCCTTGTCAACAGGTTATTATGCAAGCAATCACCTGAGAAACGGCTTAAAAACAGCAAAGCCAGACCTGGAGGTGTTGAATTCTGATCCTAATTTGTGTTTACCGGAGGGAGCTCAGCATAGAAGGCTCTGAGCTCCCCAAAGCCCTGGGTGCCAAGATCCAGGCTTTGCCATCACCTTCCCCCACCCTCCCGCAAGCTCAAGGCTCTGGTGCCAAGCCTTCTAGAAAATCTGAAGCCACTTCCTTGCTCCTCAGAGGAGTGATTTGACTTCAAAACACTTGTCCTAAGAAGAAATAAAGAAACCCCAGGTCTTATTAATTTTTTTTTCATTTCCCTAGGAATGGAAAAGGGAGTTTGAGAAGTTTTACTTGTGAGCCATCTGGGCTTTTGGCCAAACCAAAATGCAACCTTGCTAAAATGCAACCTTTCTGCACGCACCTGTAATCCTAGGGAACACTTGAGTTCATGGGTTCGAGATAACCCTGGGCAACATAGTGAGACCTAATCTCTTTTAAAAAAAATGCTACCTTTCTGGGGGAGCTGAGGGCTTTTTCTTTCACATTGTGCATAATTTACTTTATAAAGCAAGTTTACATGGAGATCTCCAAGTTTTCCAAACATTCTGAAGACAGGGCATGAGAAAGTTAAATTTGTATTACCTGTACACCTGCAGCCAGCAGTGGGAAAATTATAGGGGCTGCCTCCAGGCTGTCTCACCCCCTCAGGATGGTCTCCCAACCCCGTGGTCATTTCTGCAGTGGCACCAAGCCCAGAGGACAACAGGTGGTGCAGGAGGATGTCCTGAAGCTGGGTGCTTCTTGGTCAGGTGTTCTCTCTGACCAATAACACAAGCACTCAAAGGTGACCTGGGTCGCAGCTTCGGCCTTGCTCTCAACCTCACGGCAAGCTGACAAGTGCAAAGTCCCCCTTTTTTCCCTCCACTGCCCCATCACCAATATCTTACCCACCACTTTCGTAGACTCAGTGAGTAGGCTTGTGATACGTGCCCTGCAGGGGGCTGGTGTCAGACAACCTTAACCCATGCTCGGCCACACTCCAGGCTCCCACCTGCGAGCCCCTGGCAGGCGTGACCTGCAGCAAGGTCAGCATTTCTGCCTTGAACACTGAGTAGAAGAGTTTCAGGTGAGCCATGCACTGGGCTTCTCCTGATGCCCAGGGAGGTCCCACCTGGCCCTCACCTGCTGTGGGAAGTTCTCAGTCTTCCTTGCATTTTCTAGGAATCTCCCTTAGGCAAAAGAGAAAAAAAAATGTCACACATGGAGTTCTTAAAGAAAATGGAGATTTTATTTACATCTTAAAGCAAGAAGAACCCAAGTGGGTGAAATAGTAAAGGTAAATCTCAGTAAGGCATGAGAGAAAAGGCAAGAGGCCACCTGAGAAATGGTGGCTGCCTGGGGAAGCGAGGACTCGGTGGGCAGTGACAGTTCAGAAAAGCTCATCTTCTGTAAACATGAACCTGGGTCCTGGACGATCCTTAGCTTTCGACTTTGGAAATATCTGGGTTAAGACTTCTTGAATTTCAGAGTCAAATGGGTTTGGTCTGATAGTGTGTCCAATTTGGGGAGAGGTTTGGGGCACATCTCTCTTGGACAGGCTGGCAGCTCCCCTCCCTCCTTGGGCCACACCAGCTTTCTCCCTGAAGACACTGGGCAGGCATGCGAGGACTTCTCCAAACCCACCTGTCTTCCTTTCCTGGAACCAGCAGTCTCCCAGGTGTATCTCCTCTCAATAACAACGCTGTGCTTTTTCTTCCACTTCCTATTCTTCTTTCCTTTGGCTCCCTCTGTGGTTAGGGGAGCTAGAACTATCCTACAGGGCAAGAAATGTGCCATTTGAACTAAGGCAAGACCGTTTGTTTTCTCTTTTCCTTGCAGACATTAATGATCAGAAATTGGGCTCAAGGTCTTCTTCACCACACGTCTCCAGAACATGGAGCTGAGTCTAACTTTATGGTGGTGGCTTTCTTCCACCCCATCCTTCTTCTCTCCATCTGTCTGTCTATCTCCCCCTTCTCCATGTTCCAATGCCACTCAGTTGGGTTTGGACAATCAACCAAGAGGTTTGAAGCTTTCTTTGCAAGACCCAGCAAACTCCCATCAACGCTGCAGACTGGTCAGTTTCTGGATAGTCTAGAAATGGAACTGTGGCCTGCCATGGGGGCTGTCATAAAGGAGAACAGGAGGGGCCCTATTTTACTCTTACTCCCCCTCCAATGGTCCAAATGGGCATCCATGGTTGCCCCTGGGGGAGTATCAGGCCAGGATGTATTCCCTGACTTCGCATCCAAGTAAAGTGGCTCAAACAAGATGGAATGCTACCCAGGCAGCCAATGTGAATTCACAGTCCTCAGAGGTCCTCCTTTAAGCACCCAACCACAGCATCATTCCCACCCAGCCTCCCAGAACCTGCCCAGCCCACCTGGGATTTTCCAGTGCTCATCATGCCAGTTGGGTCCTACTCCCACTGTCTGGTCCAACATTCCACTTCCTTTGCACCTGTTACCTACATACTGGTTCTTTCTCTAACTCACATTCTCTGGTTTCCAGATGTAGCATCTCCCTCTTCCAGTCAAAGCCCCCCTGTCAGTCACACCCAGGGGAGAAGGGGGCACACATTAGGTCACATGGGACCTGAATCGTCACAACAGTCCTTGTTGACAGCCTCTTTCTCTCCTGGCTGAGAGGGATGAGAATGACAAGCTTTGACCCACTTCAAAACCAGCACAACACATCAGCAGCAATTTTCAAAGCATCTAGCCTTCAAAGAGATTTGTCTTCCTTCCTAGGCCTGGGGACTAAGGGGTGGGGGAGGTGATGGGGTGGCATGACTTCAGAAAGAACAGTTCTTCAGTTGTTCAGCTGGCCACCCTGTCCATTGCAGCCTCTCCAGACATAGGGAATCATCCATCCATCTCCCAGTCCTTCCCCACAGGCTGGCTACCGAGTGCTGGCCCCCTCTGCGTGGTCTTTACACCAGGTCCTGCCATAGTCCGGTGAAGGCTCAGGTTTTGGCGAACAACCTTCGTCAATAGGGGTCAAATTCTCTGCAGGGTCATCCACGGAGCCAGCATGTGTCACAGTTATGAAAAGCTCAGTAGAAGCACAGGGCCACTGGGTGACAGCATTCATCTGATTCAACACAGGCATTTTTTTTTTGTGGGTTCAAGTCTGAAAAACTCCTTCATCTACACCTCCAGAGCAGGGGCTTCCATCCACCTGGGAGGCACCGACCCAAAGTTCTCTCTAGCGGACGAAGGACACCACGCTGGTGGCCACTCCAAAGGGGGCAGAGTAGGCGGCAGCGAAGCCCTGCAGGCCGATGACCACGTAGCGGCAGCCTTTGGTGATCACCTTCCCCACGTTCTATTTGTAGGAATAAAAGGAAAAAGCAAAAGGTCAGGATAGGCATGCTGCCACCCTCTTGTGGAACAGGCACCTACAAGGAATGCATTTCCACTCCGGAGACAAATTGGCAAGTTACCCTGGTTCCACACCACACCCACCCCCAAATGTGGACATGGTGGGGACCTAGGAAACAGGCAGAACCCCTCCTAAAGTGCTTTCAAGTATAACATCTTTCCAGAGAGCTCAGGAACAGCTGTGAGGCTGCTCACTTGGAAACCAAGAAGCCCTCTCCTCTTCTCTGTTCCAGCTAAGTCTTGTTTTTCAAATACAACCATGAGCTCCTGGAGGTGAGGATAGCTGTGTTTCTTCACTTGCCCTCTGAACCCTCCCCTTCCCCCGCCTTTTCTGTAAGGCTGGAAACTACACAGGGCATTCAGAGAACTTCAGGGGAATCACAACAGAAAAAGGAAGACCAAGGACTGGCACTGCTCATGCTGCTGCCCCCAGACTTCCTCTCTCAACCCCCAACTTCTGTTATCACTCTTGATGACCTCAGCAGCCAGGTGGATGACCTGGACCTCATCGCATACTTATCCATCAGCTGCTGATGATTCCGATTTTAGTAACCAGGGACACGGGTCCCCCTCAAGGTCCCTCTTGCCTTTTGACTCCAACACTGTCCCCAAACTGCTCTTAGACTCCAACCAACACTGTCTGGAAAAGCTATTCTATCTCAGATCAACCCAGGTACTCTTTCTTACCTTGTCCTCTCTCTTCAATCCTCCCTGCCTCCACCACACACAGAAACACACACACACACACACACACACACACACACACACACACACATAGTCTCCATGCTCTCATGGGTCTTTTTGGTGAAATACAAAGTGCACCCATCTTAGGAGAACATGGAATCAACATTATTTGAGGACCTGTTTTTTTTACATGTTTTCTCTTACGTCGCAATTTTAAGAACCTGCTGGTGATGCTAGGTGGGAATTTACTTCCCTTTAAAAAACAAAACAAAACCAAAACAAAACCTGGCTATCAGCAGCTTACAATCAAGCATGCATTCCAGCTCAATTCTTTAACTTTCCTTGGTTTCAGTCTCCTTGCTTATAAAACAGGGGTACTTACCACCTCACCTTGTTGGGAAGCGAATGGAATGGGTTTGTGCTGGCAACACTTAAGTGCGCCCCAAAGTCAGCTCTTTCAGTCTTCTTTTTACTACACAGTGATTTATGTCTGTGGCAGTTAATATATAAATTTACAATAATGTGCTTTCTGTCCAGGAACGTTCTTAAGAGCATAGTCTCTTGACTTTGGCTTTGACTAGCCCTCAGGGTAATGGATGAGGTGGGAACTCTTCCGTGCTCATTGTGAGAGCCCCAGCTTTCAGAGAGGGTCTGGCTGCTTCCTTTGGTTCTTTGCAGGCTCCATGCTGTGCTCAGGGGGAGACAGGACAGCCTGTGCCTTCACTAGACCTTACTGATTCCCGAGACAGCACCCCACTGACTTTTCAATGAGACCTTAGGGTGCACACAAGGGTGTGCAGGAGCAGGGGGTGGAGAGGATGTTGCTAAGAGACACATCTCTGTAAGTGCATGATATGACTCCAGGGAAGAATTTTACTTACCTGCTTGAAATAACAAAAATATACTGTTCCTGAGGTGCAGGTGTAACCATGTTGGGCACCCTTTATGAGCGACAGCACCAGCGTCATGGATGGTTTGCATTAAACCTGACATTTTTTGGTATTTGTACACCCATTTTCCTCAGCCTGCTATTTAAAAAAAAATGTCTTGTCACTGCAGCTTTGCAATTAAGGGGAAAATTACTAAAACAGCTCTTTAGCCAGAGCATTTTCAAAACATAGATTTGAGAAAAGGGAAGCAAGGAAATGTAAGCTACATCCAGCAGTCCTCAATTCAGCCACATTGGGGGAAGCAGACTTTGGAGTAGTTTTCTTTTTTAAAAGAGTCAAAATAAATTCTTTTTTTTGTTTGTTTGTTTGTTTTGTTTTGTTCTGTTTTTTGAGACCAGATCTCGCTATTTTTGCCTGTGGAACCGCAGGCTCTTGTTGCCCGGGGTACCACAGACTCAAGCAATCCCCAGCCTCAGCTTCCCAGGTAGCTGGGATGACAGGTGCGTGCCATTACGCCCAGCTATTTTTTGGAAGTAGGTCTCGCTACGGGCCCCAGGCGGGACTCGAACCGCGATCCCTAGCCCCAGCCGCTTCATAGGCTGAAGCTTACAAGCACGAGCCACCATGCCTGGCCTCAAAATAAATTCTTAATAAAACTAAATTAGAGCACATGCTCAGCTAATTGATAGAACATGGGACACGTAAAATTGAACTAGTGTGCATTGCTTAGATATAACTATATGAGAAGACCAAAGACAGTCTACCTTTGCATGGGGTTGTCTTGGAGGAGACAGCTGCAGATACAAACTGATATGCTATGTAGGTAACTTGTGTACCACCATTTTCTTAACTAGTAAGTAATGCTTGGTAAGATTCTTAAAAAAGCATAACTTTCCCTTGATGGACTGAGCCAAAAACAAAATATTGCCTGCATGTTTACATGTTAAATGGAATTAAGGACGAGTCTAAAATAATTCCAAGTAATTTTTTTTTAAACTGAAATATATTTGATATACACTGCTATGGAATTGGACGTGTACCACAAATAGATTCCTAGGTCAGTGACTGCCACTGAGGTGACAGTTAATACCTTTATCACAGCATATAACTAGTGTTTTTTCTAGTCTGAGGACAAGGAAGATCTAGTCTCCAAGCAAGTTCAGTGTTTATAATAGTTTTCTTGTCTATAATCGTTCTACTATGTATTAGCTCTCCAGGACTAACCTATGAAGTCAGAAGTAGGGAGCCTTAAATAAAACTCCCCTCTCCTCCCCCACACCCAAGCCCCTGACAATCACCATTTATTGGATGAGTTATTTTTTCTACCCAAATAATCTCTCAGAGGAACAGAGGGCATGGGGGAGCACAAAATGACTCCCCCATGAATCAAGTCTTCGCTTGTTGATAGTGGTCAGGACCTGGGCATAAAGCTGAGGGTCTGGGTCATAGTCCATGGGAAATGAATCAGAGAAGGTTTGGTGGTTGGAGGTCCTCCCTCCTTCAATAACATGGCAGGTTGAGTCATTCTCAGAGGTACCTTGATCTAATCCCCAGAATTTGTCAGTATGTGGCCTTACATGACAAAAAGAATTTTTCAGTCCTTAATTAAATTAAGAATCCTGAGGTGCTGAGATATGGGGGGGGGTGCTTATCCTAGATTATCCAATCATTATAAAGATTCCTATTATCCTTGCAGGAGTATCTGTTTTTATTGCACTTTGTAGATACTGCCTTTCTTACAAATTGGTTTCAGGCCCCGCAACCCCACACCCCACCTCCAGCAAGCCTCTCAAGGTTATTTTTCCTCCACGTGTGTTCACTTCATGTCTTTATGTCACATTTCATCAAAACAAGTCCACTGCCACACATAATGCCACACACACTTCAGAGGTTACAACACATTGCAAATGTCACTTTCACAGACACTAGGAAGCCCAAACAGGCATGTGATTTGCTTTAATATGACATACACTTGATTGTGATGGAATCTGGACCTGCAATATCTTGTCTGTACAAGATCCTTATCAGGGCCTGGGTTATGAGAGGGGAGCAATCAGAGTAGAGGAAAGAATATGTGAGGACAGAAGCAGAGGGCGAAGGGAAAGAGGTTAGCAGTTGCCACATGACTGGCTGTGGTGGTGGAGGAGGGGACTCTGGTATCTGGAAAAGCAAAGAAAGGGGTTGTCCCCTGGAAAATCCAGAAGGAACCGGTCCTGCTGCCTTGTGCCTGGCAAACTGCATTGTTTCAAAGCAGGACGTTGGTTGTCATCAGTTCCACCAGTCACAGGAAACTACCAGAGGGAGTGTCCTCCAGGAGGGAAGGGATCACTTGCTCCCTCCAGTTTCAAAAAGAAAACCAGCTCTTGACAAAGAGGGCTTCTGCCTGAATCAAGTCTTCGCTTGTTGATAGTGGTCAGGACCTGGGCATAAAGCTGAGGGTCTGGGTCATAGTCCATGGGAAATGAATCAGAGAAGGCCTGGTGGTTGGAGGTCCTCCCTCCTTCAATAACACCCAGCAGTGACAGACCCCATGTGATCTCTAGAGTGACTCTTCTCCTGACCAAAGCCCTGGTGTTACATGTCACAGAGGAGGAGACTGAGGCAAATAGTGAGCAACATCGCTCACAGTCACACAACCAGTGGCCAGTGGCCTGGCCCCAGTGCTGTGTCCTTATACCCCCTGAGAACAGGGGGACATTCTCTCCCTCTTGAAAATCATGCCACACCCTACTTGTCCCTCTCCATCCCCTTCTTCCTGCTGCTTGGTTAAAAACTGCACTTTCCTTATCTACCAGCTGGCTCTCAGGGAGCCTAGGGAAGGGTGGTCTCTTTATCAGCTAAGTTTTGGCATGAGTTCCCCGAATACACAGGCCTCCCTTTGCTTTACGAGTGGCCTGGGGCAAATAGTTTAGCTTCCTTAAATTCTTCACTGAGAATGGGAACCTACAGCTTCTCAAAGTTGTTGAGACACACAGCACATAAAATGGGACAGCAAACCTCTGTCCCTTCCCTCATCCTGCACCCAGCACACTCATGCACCTTATAAACACTGGCATCATTACTTAAAAATCAATGGGGACTTAAGTGTCCAAGGACAGATGAATGGATTAAGACAATGTGGTTTATACACAGGATAGAATACTACTCAGCTATAAAAACTGATGAACTCTTGACATTTGCAACAAGAATGGTGCTGAGAAGGATGATGCAAAGTGACATAAATAAGAGGGAGAAAGACAAGTACTGGATGGTGTCACTCATGTGTGGAAAACAGAGACCCAAAACAAGAGTCAGGCAAAACCAAATCAAAATAAATACTAGAAATCCGACTATAAAACTGAGGCTACCTGAGGGGAAGCAGAAAGAGGAAGAATAGGAGGGGGGTCCAGTGGCTATGGTGGGTATGGTGTGGTGAGGTAACGCACCTGAAGAGCTGGATCCTGTATATCTGGCTCATAGTTAGTGCTTTAAAACAATGTTACCTTAACAAAAACAACAACAAAACCAACTTAGGTTAAATATATATATATGTGTGTGTGTGTGTGTGTGTGTGTATACATATATATATGTGTGTATATATATGTACACACATATATATGCACACACATACACACATATATGCATATATATACATATATATGCATATTGCATATATATATATGCAATCAATAAAAGAAATAAACAGCTGGGAATAAGCTGGCACCGGTATGGACACGGCTCCTAGAAGGGGCTATGGGGTCCCAGGGCAACAGGGCAACATGAACAACATGCACATTTCACAAACCCCAGACCCTCCTTTTCATAGCTGTGCACCAGATACCTAATGACAGGGATATGTTCCGAGGACTGTCACTAGGGGATCTGGTGGCTGAGAATGCAGCCACAGACGCCTGGATGGCAGAACCCACGGCACACCTAAGCTGTAGGGTACAGCTTATTGGGAGCCCTGTGCCATGCAATCCACTGTTGACTTAAACCTTCTAAAGCGTCCTGAGACTCTGGAATCGAGAAGGGACATGGGCCAAGGACTGGGTTGGTTAACAGATGAATAGGTACTTCAATCGTCCTTCCTGGAAGGAAAAGGCATTCGTTAATAATAAGGAGCTGTTTGTAGGTCACTCACTGCCTTTTGTTCCGGGGCCAGTCAGATCAACTTTCACTGTAGACCCAGCCAGGTAAAATCACCTCTTGCTTCTAGCACAGCCAGAACTGCTGTTCCGGATTGTCCATGATTACGGCCTGGCCATTTCCTTCTTCTGAGAGGATCATCTTCTTAGTTACCTCCAAGGAGGTGGGGGCTGAAGCTGCCCTTCTGAAGGGCAGACAGGACACATCCAAGGACAACATACTTTCTCTGGCCTCGGGGTCCAGGCAAAACCCCAGAGCCGAAAAGTCCACATTTCTGCTTGCCCTTCCCCAGCCACCACTTTTCTATGATGCCACCCTTTTCCATGCAGTGGAATTCTTTTTCTATAACTCAAGGTGAAATTCATATAACATAAATATGATCATTTTCTTTTTTTTTCTTTTTTTTTCTTTATCCTCCATTTATTTGTCTCCTTCACATTTCACAGTACTTTTTACAATCTATCATTTTTATCCACAGATGTCTTGAAATATTTTGTTAGATTTAGTGCCACATATTTTATATTTTAAAAACTACTTAAAACTGTATTTTCCCCTTTTACTCTCTCACAGCTCTTTTTGGAGTAATCAAATGCAAATCTTTTAAAATGATTTTTAAATTTTTAAATACATTCTTAGTTTGACAAACTTGCAAAAGTTCCACTTTAGCTCGAATAATTTTTCTTAAAAATCTTTCTTATATGCACAATGATCTCTTTTTTT
>PVHY01008672.1:0-60346 GCA_004024945.1 Uropsilus gracilis
CCAGGTTTTCTTCTATGTATTTTACGGTTGCAGGTCTCACTTCCAGGTCCTTTATCCATTTTGAGTTAAGTTTTGTACAGGGTGTGAGGGTGTTATCCTGGTCCAGTTTTTTACAAGTTTTGATCCAGTTTTCCCAGCACCATTTACTGAAGAGGCTATCCTTGTTCCAGGGTATGTTTTTTGCCCCTTTGTCAAAGATGGTATTACTATTCCAGACTTCAAACTGTACTACAAAGCCATAATACTTAAAACAGCATGGTACTGGTACAAAAACAGACAAACAGACCAATGGATCAGAATTGAATATCCGGAAATAAAACCACACATATACAGTCAATTAATCTTTGGTGCACAGTCTTATTCTTGCAAAGTTCTTAAGTTTTTCTTTGTCTTAGAAGGCATTTACTTCTCCCTCATATCTGAAGGAGAGTCTTTTTTTAAATTCATTTATATATAAGTTTCACAACATTGTAATCCCAGGGATTTGCCCCCCCTCCCCTCCATTCCCCCCTTTCCCTCCTGTCCAAAGTTGTGTGCTTCAGTTTGGTGCTTAGCTTGTTTTGACTTTTCCTCAAGTCTTTTTTTATTTTTTCACTATATCCCATATATTAGTGAAATCATTTGGTTTCTGTCTTTTTCTTTATTGCTTCTTTCTGCTAATATGATTTCTTCTATGTTGTTATAAAATCGTCAAGTTTGTCATTTTTTATTGATGAGTAATATTCCTTTGTGTGTATGTACCACATTTTTTTCATCCAGTCCTCTGTTTTGGGGCATTTAGGTTGCTTCCATGACCTTGCAATTATAAATTGTTCTACAGTAAACATCCGGGCACAGGTGTCCCTTTGTATCCACATTGAGGTCTCTTTTGGGTAGATTCCCAAGAGAGCAATTGCTGGGTCGAATAGTAATTCCATTTTCATTAACTTGAGGGTCCTCCACACAGCTTTCCATAGTGGTTGGACAAGTTTACATTCCCACCAGCAGTGTAGTAGTGTTTCGTTCTCTCCACATCCTTGCCAGCAATTCTTGTTGCCCGTTCTTTGGATGTGGGCCATTCTTACTGGTGTAAGGTGGTGTCTCATTGTGGTTTTGATTTGCATTTCCCTTATTGCTAGTGATGTTGAGCATTTTTTCATGTGCCTGTTGGCCATTTGTATTTCCTCTTTGGAGAAATGTCTTTTTAGTTCTCCCCATTTTTTGATTGGGCTTTTTGTTTTGCTTTTGTTTAGTTGTATGAGTTCCTTGTGGATCTTCATTATTAAACCCTTGTCACACATGTGGAGGGCAAAAATTTTTTCCCATTTGGGTGGGCATCTTTTAGTATTTTCTGTTGTCTCTTTTGCTGTACAGAAGCTTTTTAGTTTGATGTAGTCCATCTGTTTATGTTTTCTTCATTTTTTTACCATCTGTGGATGTTTCCAGAAAGGGATTTCTGAATTGTAAATCATGGAGAGTTTTGCCCAAGTTTTCCTCTATGTATGCAGTGGTTTCAGGTCTGACCTCTAAGTCTCTTATCCATTTTGAGTTGATTTTTGTACAAGGTGTGAGGATGTTGTCTTGGCCCATTTTTTTGCATGTCTTAGTCCAGTTTTCCCAGCACTATTTATTGAAGAGGCTATCTTTGTTCCAATGTAAGTTTTTCACTTCTTTGTCAAAGATTAGTTGACTATATATGTGTGGTTTTATTTCAGGGCACTCAATTCTGTTCTATTGGTCTGTCTGTTTTTGTACCAATACCATGCTGTTTTAATTATTATGGCTTTGTAGTATAGTTTGAAGTTTGGAATTGTAAGTTTGGAATAGTAATTTTCTTTTTTTCTGGTCAGGAGGCTTTTCGATATACGAGGTCTTTTGTTATTCCATATGAATTTCAGTATTTTTTGTTCTATCTCTTTAAAAAATGTCATTGGGATTTTTATTGGGATTGCATTAAATCTGTAGGATTGCCTTTGATAGGATGGCCATTTTGATAATATTAATTCTTCCAATCCATGAACAGGGAATGTCTTTCCATTTCCTTATGTCTTCTTCTATCTCTTTTAGGAACATTCTAAAATTTTCTTTGTATAATTCTTTCACATTTTTTGTTAGGTTTATTCCCAAGTATTTAATTTTTTTTTGGTGTGATGGTAAATGGGATGATTTTTCTGATTTCTTCTTCCTTTGCTTGACTTTTCGCATATAGGAAAGCCACTGACTTCTGTGTGTTGATTTTGTATCCAGCTACCTTACTGAACTGGTTTATTATTTCAAGCAATCTTTCTGTGGATTTTTTTGAGTTTTCTAT
Organism: Uropsilus gracilis; assembly: GCA_004024945.1. Taxonomy (NCBI): domain Eukaryota; kingdom Metazoa; phylum Chordata; class Mammalia; order Eulipotyphla; family Talpidae; genus Uropsilus; species Uropsilus gracilis. The sequence goes on from PVHY01008672.1 coordinate 2,291, forward strand.
TTAGAGAATCATGTCATCAGCATATAGTGATAGCTTCAATTCCTCTTTACATATTTGTATCCCTTTTATGTCTTTTTCTTGCCTTATCATCCTAGCTAGAACTTCCAGTACAATGTTAAAGAGTAATGGGGAGAGTGAGCCCCCTTGACTGGTTCCAGCTCTCAACTGAAATGACTTAAGTTTTTCCCCATTTAGGGTGATATTTGTCATAGGTTTGTCATAGATGGCTTTTATTATATTGAGGTAAGTTCCTTTAATTCCTAATTTTTCAAGAGTTTTATCATGAATGGATGCTGGACTTTGTCGAATGCTTTCTCTGCATCTATTGATATTATCATGTGGTTTTTGTTTTTCTCTTTGCTGATGTGGTGTATTATTTTAATTGATTTCTGGATGTTGAACCATCCTTGTGCCCCTGGGATAATCCCACTTAGTCATGGTGAATGATGCTTTCTATGCATCGCTGAATTCGGTTTGCCAGGATTTTTAAAAGATTTTTCTATCTGTGTTCATTAAGGAAATTGGTCTATAGTTTTCTTTCTTGGAGCTGTCCTTATTTGGTTTTGGTATGAGTGTGATGTTTGCTTCGTAGAATGTGTTTGGCAGTTTTCTGAAGGAGAGTCTTGAAGAATGTAATACATTTTGCAGGAAGATTTTGTGTAATTATTTTGATTTAATTTTTTTTTAACTTTTCTTTCCTTGTCCACAATGTTTCTTCCAGGAACTTCTATGTAAGCCAGATCTGATTTCATTTGTATGTTATCTGCTTCTTTCCCCTTACCAATCTCAATATTATTTTCTTGTCTTGAACACTTAGAAGTTTCACCACTGTATGCGTTGTTGTTTATTCCATTTTAGTTATGTACCCTAATTTTCTTTTAGCTTCCTGGAATTTTAAATTAATTTCTTTTTCCATGTTTGAGAAGTCTTCTATTTTTTTAATATATTCTGTTCTTGTATGTCTGTCTTCCTCTTCTAGGACACCTGTAATCTTACATTATCTTTCCTTGTGATCTCAGATAGTTCATTTTTTTAACTTTCTCTTTTACTCTCTCCATCTTGTTCTTTGTAAATCTTTATCTTCAACTTCACCAATTCATGCTTCCATTTGTTTATTATACTTCTATAGCATATTTTCCATCTCTTTTAGTCTTTTTTCAGCCTCCAATTCCTTTATTTCCTTCTTTAGAGTACCACCTTCAATTTTCTGTTTATTGATTTTGTTTATCAGGATATTCATTTGTTTTTCTGAATAGTCTTGCATATACTCAATCTGGTTTTCTGTATCTTCTTTGAGTTCTTCACACTTATTTATGACGGCAAGCTTGAATTCTGTAGCTGATTAAAAAAATAGCTATTCTATATCATTGCTATTGGATTCTGGAGATTTGTTTTTCACATATGGTGCTTTATTCCTGTTCAGAGTTCTTTGGCCATTCATTGTATTATTTCATCTCCCCTGCTCCTATTTTTCCCATAACTTCACTGCTATGGTTTTCACCTCTACTAGGTGTGTCTGCACCCTTCTCACACTGGGCCAGAGCACTTACCAGTGGGTAGTTGGCATTACTACTGTCAGACAGGGCCCTGCATAACCTGGACTGGGGCCTTCTTTAGTTCCTAATTTGTGGTGGGTCATTCTAGAGTTAGAGGTGCTTTTCAAACAGCATCTAGGAGCCACTGATGCTAGCTAAGATGTTGCATGGTCCTGACTGGGGCATGCAATGATTTTGAGGTGCTACTGTATAGTCCTAGGGTCAGGGGTGCTTCCTATACGGTGGCTAAGTATTACTGGTATTGGGAAAGTCTCTGCATGGTCTTTATTAGTTTATGTATCTTCTCCCAAGGTGCCAGAGGTCAAACCTGAGACTAGAGGCTGAGGGATACCATTGTAGCGTGAGTCCCTGTGCAGCAGGACTGGGGCATGTGCTGGTGGCTGAGCCCAGGATCAGTGGTGCTTTCCAAAGGGGCAAGTGGTTTTTAAAGGAACTCTTAGCAATGCCTTATAGGAGCATGAAGATCAGTCTGGGTAAGAGAAGAAGGGAGAGAAATAGGACTACTGCAAAATGGCAGTAAGTTCTATAACCTCTTTTTACTTTGTAGCCAATTATGAGGTAAGAAAGAATGCAGAAATCTGGGCTCAAGCTCCAATTTACATTGCACTGCGGTTAACTCAGTGACAGTCCTTACACAGACATACACACATATAGGCATTTACACATGTGCATGCATGTGTGCACACACACATCTTTGGCATCTCTTTGTGCTTATATGCAACAGTGGAAACCACCCTTCCCAGCAGCCTGCACAAAGGCCAAAGAACTCAGAGATCCCTGAAGAGAAAACTCAGGAGGTATAAGGAGTTTTAGGGTATAGGCAAAGTTGGTGAACAGAAAAGATTTTGGACTCCTGCTTAACAGTTGACTTGGTATGATACTGCCAAACAATTCAGGAAACAGGCTTAGTTTGGTTTTGGCCAGACTGAAGAGGGGGCAGTAAGTACCCACAAACAGCATGTTATGAAAAAAATCTGCTCCCTCTGGAAAATCATGGCCTTTAGCACATTCCCCAAAATGACATCAACCAGGAAACAGTGCCAAAAATGTAACTTTAACATTTCTACAGCAAGAAATTATTTCCTCTCCCCTCTTAACTTCTTTCTTATATGTATAATTTTAAAAGTTAGTCAATTGCTTAAAAAATGAACATCTTAAGCACTTACAGCCTTTTTAAGTAGTAATTATTAATAGAAGCAAGTAACTGTGTCTCTTGGAAATGTTATTTCATGCATCCCCTTTTCTGATTTCTTAAATGAGATTTATATATTGTCATGCTGAACAGAGAAAATAAGAGTTGACACAACTACCACAACAAAATTAACACACACAACAATTCCCCCACTTGGTTTATATCACCATCCTTGTACAGGGATGTTCCATTTGGGTTAACCAAAAACTCTTAATCCTATAGGTAAGGGACTGGAGTTCACCCAGTCCATGGTAGTTGAGGATAAAATCAACCAAGACAAAGAAAAGAGGACAGATATATTAGGAAAGAACCACTGTGTGACTGGGCAATTGTTACTCAGGTTTATCCAGTCTTTCTAATGTCTAACAAAAAGGGGAAAAAACAGTATTCATTGTTCAGCATTTGCCTTAAATATCTTCATTCTCACCTCTTTGCCTAATCTGCCTTTTTCTGGAATCAGTATTTCTCTAAACTCTGGAGATGATACGTCTTACTGCGTGAGAATCTAGTCCACTCTTTGTTTCCCTTCCTCCAATCATTTACCTCATCAGTGTTTCTAATATGACGAAACTTAAGTAACTTCTCCCCAGTTATACAGTTCTGATCTGTCTTTCAGAGTGGCTTACAGATGGGCATATAGAAAGAACTAGGGCCCAAAAGTGTTTCAATCTATTTAAGTGAGGGGTTAGGCATTGTGTTTTATCTAGATATGAATGTGATACTTACTACTCCAAACTTTATGTGAATTTCCTTTTCTGCTGCCATAAAGTATTTTCATATCAGCTTCTGATGATATTCAACTAGTTATCTAGTTGAATTATATAGCTGTCCCATTCAGAAAGTGACAAAGATGCCAAGATAGAGGTGTCTATTGTATAGGACTAGAGTGAATTTTCACTTAGGAAAATATATATTTGCAACCAGGCGTCAAAGAGCCAAGAATCCCAAAGGAGTCAAAAATCCCAGCTAAGTGTTTGTTTCAAGAATTGATTCAAATTAAGCTGGGGTCACTTCTTCAGCTTTGTTGATGGCAGGAGACAACTTGAGAGACCAAATTTTCTACAGAAGTTTGATAAAGATGTTATATATGTTAAAGAAGTTTAAGGTGGTCCTTCCAAAATTATATGACTATCCAAGGAAATCTTGGAAGAATTGGGACTTGTTAGCAAACCAACTCTAATATGTATTTACTCTTGGGAACCCATCGAGACAATCTATGGAAGATAACATGTACCAACATTTCAACCATGGTCTGATCAAATTTGCATTTTACAGATTTAGTTATGTGTTGCCACCAGTATTCTGGGTTTAGTCAGTGTCTGAGACAATATTAAGCTATATATTTCATTGCTTAAGTGCATGAACTTCATAGTTGAACAGACCTGAGCATAAGCTTCCTTGATATATGGTCTAGTTTAAGGTACTCATACTCTACTATAATTTTAAAAAGGTAATATAGAAATAGTAACAGTAGCATTTTATATGCTTGTTATAAGGATTAAACAAAACAATATATAATATGTATTTGTATTATATGTATATGCTTTATATCACAAATACACTGTAGTACTTGGCACATGGTAAGGAAATGATAAGTGGTGACTATTATTATCATCTAGATGATTATCCCTTTAGTAGGTTGCAAAAGCTTAAGTTACAGACACACATGTAAAACACTGACAAAACTAAATGTCAGGAATAGATCCATAAAGCCTATGTCTGATTTAACACACCATCTTACAAGTGTACACATAATAGCATTAGTCCTAGTAAAAAAGTTGGTCAAACAACTAAAGGACGATGATTATCCTACAGGTCTAGAAGTCATTACAGAGCAGGACTTCCCTGTTAGCACAGAAATTACACTGCATGTCTGGTGTCATTACAGAGCAAGAGTTCCCTATTCCCTATAATGAAAACTACTGGAGCATAATAAAATACAAGACTGAAAAAAATCCTAGCAGAAGTTAAATGCAAGGACATGCTAAAGCTTTTGCCTTATTATCTTTTAAATTTTAAGTGTTTCTTTAGTTCAGAATCTTCTGGGATCTGAATTCACAGTCTTCTACATCACTAAGTTTCTCCATTCCAATAGGTCATTCCTATCAACATACAAACCAGACAAAAAGAACCCTCCCATGATCTCATGTCACCTTACTGTTACTGCTCCAATTCTCTGTTCTTTATCACAGGAAACTTCAAACAAAGTTGTCTGGAGCAACGGTTTCCAATGCATTATCTCTGTTTCTAAACTCAGCCCAATTCAATTGGAATTATATTCCTAAAATTCCACTGAAACTACTCTTGTCCAGGTCATCGATGCCATACCTATTCCTAATGCGTACAAACCTCTCTCTGTCCCTACCTTGTTCAAGATCTAGGCAGCAATCAACCTGGTTAATCACACTCATTTCTTCTTACTTTTTTCTTTTATATTCTTGGCATTACATTCACCTGGTTTTCCTCCTACCTCACTGGCCTCACCTTCTCATTTTTCCTCACTGTTTCTCTTTCACTGTTCCAGTGACTTTTGTTGGCATATTTCATGATTTGACACTTTTTCATGCACATTCACTCCATAGAAAATCTTACACATGAGAATCCTAATGCTACCACAATTAATGATTTGAGAAAAAAAAATTGTTTTTAAAAACAAAACATAAAATATCTTTTCTGTGGTTTATTTCTTTTTATTTTTGTATTTATACATCATTCATATTTGTATGATTGTTGATCCTCTTGGATATACTCCCTCATCAATATGACTACCTGACCAGTCACTCTGACTCTTTTGTTGTAGTTGTGTGTTAGTCCATGTTTAGTCCTTTGGTCTTTTCTGTTTCTGGATCTATGTCCTTTTCTTGGGTATCTGCATCCCTGGGACTTGGTTGACCATGCTGTTTAGGTTTCCAGTCTTATCTTTGCCTCAGGCAGCCAGTCCAAGCTCAGTTGCCATCTGTCAGTGCTTGCTGCTCCTTGCTGTTTGTCTCTTCCATTTTATGTTCTGTTGCATTTCCCTGTTTCATCACTTATAGTTCCAGTCTCTGACTTAGGGAACCTGGCTTGCAGTCATTGTCCATAGAAAGTTTCTCCATGGGAATAGATATCAGTAGTTGGTTAGTCCAGTTCATTGCCATTCTCTTGGTTTGCAACTCTGCTGTGGGGCTACTGCCCAATTTTGTGGTCTTCCACTTCTTTGGAAAAGGCAGGGTGGGGATGTCATTCTGCTCTCTCTGCAGGCCTATCTGAACCAGGATTTTGGTTTCCAACCTCTGGTATGTTGTAGGTGTAGTTCCATACTATGTTAGCACTAAGATTGGTGTGACAGTCCAGTGTCCAGTGGTTCTCTGATGCATAGTTCTGTTCTACCCATGAAATGTGTGTCTCCAAGGCCATTATTCATTTCCTGTACTTCTTCTGTGTCTTCAGCTGATCTTTAGTATTTTTCATACTCCTGGTATGTGCTAATAGGAGGGAGAGTGACCAGAAGATGGAAGCTACGGCTACCCACCCGCCACCCACTGCTGCCTGCCGCCACTCCCCCTAAAGTCCCCCCACCTGCACACCAACTCCCCTGTTTGCAGTGCCAAACAGAAGCCCAGCTCCTATGACCCCCACCCCAAGAAAGGGCAAGTGGTTGGTGTACCTAGATGGGGAACCACCGCTGGCTTGGTGCCAGGGTGATCTGGTGGCAGGACAAGTCCCATCAGCCCGCGCCACAGTCCTTCAGGTGGGCACAGGGCTTTCCGGGCACTCCCCTGTCTGCACTGCCAAACAGAGGCCCAGCCCCCACACCCCCACCCCAAGAAAGGGTGAGAGGCTGGTGTGCCTAGGCGGGGGTACTGCCACTAGCTTGGCACCAGGGCAGTCCAGTAGTGGAAAAGGACCACTGGCCCACACCGCAGCCCCTCAGGCAGGCCCATAAAATATATTTAAAAAAGAAAATTTTATACAGCTCCATAACTTTACATACACCATCTTTAAGAAAATGACTCCCATTTTTTAACTATAGTCCCTGGCTACCAGAACTGCATATATACAATGATTTCATTAACCTTTGTATACTGAGCATCTTAAACAATGTGTCTAAATAAAAAATCTTCATTCTCCCCATCCTAACACACACACACACAATCTGCACCTCCTTCAATCTTTCCACTCTCAAGAAATGGCATCTCTATTCATCAAGTCACTCAAATGAAAAAAGAAGTTCTTAATTCTCTTTTTTTTTTCATATGGCCCTATGCCAAGTTTGTCAGATTTTCCTACTAATACTTCCTTGAAAAATGAATCACCATATCTTCAGTAAACACTCTATTCCAATAATCCTTGCCTTAGATTGTCAAAACATCCTCCTGATAGGTCTCTCTGCTTACCTTCCTGTTTTGGTAATGTCCATTTTCCTAGAGCTACCGGGAGCATCTTTTAAACACATAAATTAGATTCCTTAAATTCCTAACTTCAAGACATCCAGTGGTTTCTTATTACTGTCAGAATAAAATAATACATGTATATATACCTTATCATACCTATCACTGAGTTTCTAGTATTTTCACATTATCAAATTGACCCCCTATGTACATACTTCTACATTGCTTCCCCTTGCCTTATGGTAACCACCATATTTTTCTCAAAGTCTAAGAGTGTCTTCTGTTGTGTTTGTTAGTTCATTTTCTTTTCTTTTCTTTTTTTTTTTTTTTGAGACTAGGTCTCGCTATTTTTGCCCATGAAATCGCAGGCTCATGTTGCCCATGGTACCATGACTATGGACTCAAGCAATGCCCAGCCTCAACTTTGTAGGTAGCTGGGATTACAGGCGTACACCACCATGCCCAGCTATTTTTTGGGACTAGGTCTCGCTGTGTTACACCAAGCAGGACTCAAACCGTGATCCCAAGACCCTGCTGCGATTCCATAAGCTGTTGCTTGCAGGCATGCACCATGGTGCCTGGTTTGTTTTCTTTTTTTTTTATATTTCATATGTGAGTAAAATTATTCAGTAGTTAACCTTCATTTTCTGATATATTATTTATTTATTTATATTCTTTACATAACAACCTCAGTAAATGCTATTGAGATACATCCCCTTCCCATTTATGCTCCCTCCATTCACTTTGTTGTTTATTAATCTGTGTTAAGTGCATTAATCTCTTTTGTAATAATTATTAAATATTTTATTTATATTTATTTCACATCTTTGTATTTCCTAGGGTTCACCCACCACCAACCCTCCTTGACCACTCACACTCAACCCCCCTCCCTAGTTGTGTTCTTTAGTTTGGTTGTTAGCTTGTTTTGACATTTCCTCCTGATCTTTTGGTTGCTTTTCCTATGTTCCAAATACTAGTGAAACCATTTGGTTTCTGTCTTTTTCTTTCTGACTTGTTTCTATTAATATGATTTCTTCTAGGGCCATACATATTATCTTAAATTCATCCAATTTGTCATTTTTAATTGATGAATAATATTCCATTATGTATATATACCACAACTTTTCATCTATTCATTTGTTTTGGGATGTTTGGGTTGTTTCCATGTACTGGTAATTTATAAATAGTACTGCAATAAACATCTGAGAACAGGTGTCCCTTTGTGTAAGTATTGAGGTCTCCTTTGGGTGGATTCCCAGAAGAATGATTGTTGGGTTAAATGATAGCTCAATTTTCATTAGTTTGCGGGTCCTCAACACTGTTTTTTTCCAGAGTGACTGACCAGTTTACATTACCACCAACAGTGTAAGAGTCTTTCTTTCTCTCCATATCCACACCAGCACTTGTTGCCCTTTTTTTTTTTTTTTTTTGACGACTGAACTTGCTACTAAATGAAGACTGGGTAGTTGAGGAAATTAAAGAGGAAATTAGTACCTACTTTGAAACAAATGACAAAGAAGATACAGCATTCCAAAATGTCTGAGATGCAGCAAAAGCAGTTTTAAGAAGAAGATTCATAGCAATAGAGGCACATATCAAAAACCAAGAAACTAACCAAAGAAGTAACCTAATCTCCCAACTCAAAGAATTATTAAAAAAGCGACAAAAAATACAAACACAGCAAAAGATAAGAAATAATAAAGATAAAAGAAGAAATAAATACTCTAGAAATCAAAAAGACTGTCCAGAAGATCAACAAAACCAAAAACAGGTTCTTTGAAAAAAATATATAAAATGATAAACCCCTTGCAAACCTCACAAAGAAGAGAGAATACTCAAGTAAGCAGGACCACAAATGAAAAAGGAGAAATTACAATGGATACAGTAGAAATCCAAAGGAAAATCAGAGATTATTATGAATATCTGCATATCTGCAAACAAAACAACTTGGATGAAATGGACAGATTCTTAGAAAGATACAGCTACCCAAAATTGAACAAATGAGAAATAGAGAACTTAAATAAACCAATCACAAGCAGCAAAATTGAAGCAGTAATCAGAACTCTCCCAAAAAACAAGAACCTAGGACCAGATGGATTCACAAACGAATTCTACCAGACATTCAAAGATGAAATAATGCCTGCACAACTAAAATTTTTCCCAAAAATTGTGAAAGAAGGAAAACTACCAAACACAGTTTACAATGTAAACATTACACTCATACCAAAACCACATAAAGACAGCACTAAGAAAGAAAATTACATAACAATATCCCTAATTAACATGGATGCAAAACTTTTAAACAAAATCCTGGCAAATAGAATCCAATGATGCATAAAAAGCATTATTCACCATGACCAAGTGGGATTTCTCCCAGGGGCACAAGGATGGATCAACATCAGGAAATCAATTAACATAATCCACCATATCAACAAGGAGAAAACCAAAAACATATGATCTTATCAATAGATATAGAGAAAGCATTTGATAAAGTCCAACATTCATTCATGATAAAAGCTCTTGAAAAATTGGAGATAAAAGGAACATATCGCAAAATAATGAAAGCCATCTATAACAAACCTACAGAAAACATTATCATAAATGAGGAAGAACTAAAATCATTTCAATTAATATCTGGAACCAGGCAAGGATGCACACTCTCTCCACTACATCTTTTTAATTAAATACTTGATTATATAGATAATTATTTCACATCTTTGTAACCCCCAGGGCCCTCCCCTCCCTGATTGATCCCTCCCTCACCCCCCCTCCCTGCCCAAGTTGTGAGCTTCATTTTGTTTTTCAGCTTGTTTTAACTTTTCCTCCTGGCTTTTTTGTTTTGTTTTGTTTTTCCTGTGTCCCATATATTAGTGAAACCATTTGAATTCTATCTTTTTCTTTCTGACTTGTTTCTGTTAATATGACTTCTAGGTAGATCCATGTTATATAAAATCATCAAATTTGTCATTTTTAAATGATGAGCAATATTCCATTTTGTATAAATATAAAAATATATATATATCACATCTTTTTTTTATCTCTTTTGGGACATTTGGGTTGCTTCCAAGTCCTTGCAATTATAAACAGTGCTGCCAAAAATATCTGAGGACAAGTATCCCTTTGTATACATATTGAGGTCTCCTTTGGGTAGATTTCCAAAAGAGCAATTACTGGGTTGAATGGTAGTTCCATTTTCATTAGTCTGAGGGTCCTCCACATTGCCTTTCATAGTGGCTGGACCAGTTTAAATTCCCACCAGCAATTTAATAGTGTTCCTTTCTCTCCACATCCCCAACAGCACTTGTTGCTGCCCATTTTTGTTTGTTTGTTTGTTTGTTTGTTTTTTGATATGCGCCATTCTTGCTGGTGTGAGGTGGTATCTCAATGTGGTTTTGATTTGCATTAATCTGATTGTGATGTTGAGCAGCTTTTCATGTGCCTGTTGGCCATTTGTATTTCTTCTTTAGAGAAGTGTCTTTTTAGTTCCTCTCCCCACTTTTTGACATTAGCTTCTTGTTTTGTTTTTGCTAAGTTGTGTGAGTTCTTTATGGATCTTTGTTATCAATCTCATATCAGTTTTCTGGAGGGCAAATTTTTTCTCTCACTCAGTTGGGTTTCTCTTTGTTTTGTCTGTTGTCTCTTTTGCTGTACAGAAGCCCTTTAAGTAGAAGTAGTCCCAGTTGTTTGGTTTCTTTCCTTCTTCTTTTTTTTTTTTGGCCAATTATAGAGGTATCAAGAAATGGATTTTGGAATTGTAACTCATGGAGGGTTTTGCCCAAGTTTTCTTCTATGTATTTTATGGTTTCAGGTCTGTCTCACATCCAGTCTTTTATTCATTTTGAGTTGGTTTTTGTACATGGTGTTAGGGAGGTGTCTTGGTTCATTTTTTGCAAGTCTTGACCCAGTTTTCCCAGAACCCTTATTGAAGAAGCTGTCCTTGTTCCATTGTAAGTTTTTCACTACTTTGTCAAATATTAGGTGCCTATATATGTGTGGTTTTATTTCAGGGCACTCAATTCTGGTACACTGGTCTGATTGCTTTTGTACCAGTACCAAGCTGTTTTAATTACTATGGCTTTGTAGTATAATTTGAAGTCTGGGATAGTAATACTTCTGTTTTCTTTTTTTTTGTTTTGTTTTGGTTGGAGTTTTTTTTTTATATTCGAGGTCTTTTGTTCATGAATCATTCCATATTTTTTACAGAAAACTTCTTGAAACAATAAACCAGTTCAAAAAGATAGCTGGTTACAAAATCAACACACAGAAGTCAGTAGCTTTCCTATACCAAAAAGTCAAACAGAAGAACTAATCCAAAAAAATCCATCCCATTTACCATAGCACCAAAAAAAAAAAAATTAAATACCTAGGAATAAACCTAACAAAACAATCCCTGCTCATGGATTGGAATAATTAACATCATCAAAATGGCCATCCTAACAAAAGCAATCTACAGATTCAGTGCAATCCCTATAAAAAATCCCAATGACATTCTTTCAAGAGACAGAACAAAAATTACTGAAATTCTCTGCTACTTTTTCAAATTGCATTGGAAGTTCTAGCTAATGCAATAAGGTAAGAGAAAGATGTAAAAAGGATGCAAATAGGGAAAATTTTGAAGCTATCATTATATGCAGATGATATGATTCTCTATGTATAGAACCACAAAAAAATCCACAGAAAAACTACTTGAAACAATAAACCAGCTCAGTAAATTAGCCAGTTACAAAATTAACACACAGAAGTCAGTAGCTTTCCTATATGTAAAAAGTCCAGCAGCAAAAGAAATTTAAAAATCTACCCCATTTACATTGGCACCAAAAACCATTAACTACCTGGGAATAAACCTAACAAAACATGTGAAAGAACTATACTAAGAAAACTTTAAAACGTTGCTGAAAGAGATAGAAGAAATAAGGAAATGAAAAGACAATCTTTGCTCATGGATTGGAAGAATTAACATCATCAAAATGGTCATCCTACCAAAAGCAATCTACAGATTCAATGCAATCCTTATAAAAATCCCAACGACATTTTTTAAAGAGATAGAGCAAAACTTACTGAAATTCATATGGAATAACAAAAGAACTCAATTATCAAAAAACCTCCTGACCGAAAAAGAGAGAATGTAAGTATTACAATACCAGACTTCAAACTATACTACAAATCCATAGTAATTAAAACAGCTTAGTACTGGTACAAAAACAGACAGTCAGACTAATGTACCAGAATTGAGTGCCCTGAGATAAAACCACACATATATAGTCAACTAATCTTTGACAAAAGAATGAAAAACTTACATTGGAACAGGGACATCCTCTTCAATAAATGGTACTGGGAAAACTGGACTAAGACATGCAAAAAAATGAACCAAGACAACTCATTAACACCATGTACAAAACTAACCCAAAATGGATAAAGGATTTAGAAGTAATACCTGAAACCATAAAATACATAGAGGAAAACTTGGGCAAAGCCTTCCATGTATTACACCTCAGAGATCCATTTCTGCACACATCTACAGTGGGTCAAAACAAAGAAAGAAAACATAAACAGTTGGACTACATAAAACTAAAGAGTTTCCGTACAGCAAAAGATACAATAAACAAAACAAAAATAAAAACCCAATCAATTAGAAAAAGTTTTTGCCATTCACAAAAGTGATAAGGGTTTGGTAATAAAGATCCACAAGGAATGCACACAACTTACCAAAAACAAAACAAGAAAGCAGCCCAGTCTAAACATGGGAAGATCTAAAAAGACACTTCTCCAAAGAGGAAATACAAATGGCCAACAGGCACATGAAAAAATGCTCAACATCACTAACAATTAGGGAAATGCAAATCAAAACCACAATGAGATACCACCTTACACCAGTAAGAATGGCCCACATCCAAAGAACGGGCAACAAGAATTGCTGGCGAGGATGTGGAGAGAAAGGAACACTTCTACACTGCTGGTGGGAATGTAAACTAGTCCAACCACTATGGAAAGCTGTATGGAGGACCCTCAAGTTAATGAAAATGGAATTACCATTCGACCCAGCAATTGCTCTCTTGGGAATCTACCCAAAAGAGACCTCAATGTGGGTACAAAGGGACACCTGTGCTCGGATGTTTACTGCAGCACAATTTATAATTGCAAGGACATGGAAGCAACTTAAATGCCCCAAAACAGATGACTGGATGAAAAAAACAGACGGATGGATGAAAAAGATGTAGTGTATATACACAATGGAATATTACTTATCAATTAAAAATGACAAATTTGATGATTTTATTATAACATGGATGTACTTAGAAGAAATCATATTAGCAGAAACAAGCCAAAAAGAAAAGACAGAAACCAAATGGTGTCACTAATATATGGGATATAGACAAAAGTAAACAAAAGCCATGAGGAAAAGTCAAAACAAGCTAACAACCAAACTGAAGTCTACCACTCGGGGGGGGGAGAGGGTGGGAATGGTCAGGGATGTGGGGGGGATGAATCCCTTGGATTACAAAGATGTGAAATTTATATATAAATAAGTTATTTAATAAAAAATAGAATGATTATATTATGAAATGTAAAGACTATATGTAGATAAAGAATTTTGTTATTTTCATCACTATATAGCCATGGCCTAGAATAGTTTTTGGCATGTAGTAAATACTCAATAATGATTTATTGAGTAAATAAATAATAGGAGCACAATAAATAATTGTTGATTTAATATCTGTCAAATTTATGTTAACTAAGCTTTCATTAGGACCGATTATTCATTTTAGACTTATATAAAGTATGTCTTGAAAATACCCATAGATACAAAGAAAAAGCTATTTCATAGACTTCTCTCATTCTTTACTTTTCTTATTAGACCTCTTCTGTTGTTTACAGACACCAATGCTAGTTCCTTTCTTGTATTTCTAGAAACCCTCATATTCAGTTATTACTACTTGTGGTACACAGAATCTTCTTATCACATCTCCAAACACTATCATTGATCATTTCATAAAAATCAAGCCATAAATATCCTTTTGGAATTGAGCTGAAAGACATAAGGTCAGAATTGATTTCTCTGTAACAAACACCAATACCAGGAACTTATGTAGGGAGACCAACCTCTGGCAGTTCATACTGACAGAATTACTATGACAGAGCATATATTATTCAGGCTATCATTATTGGGATTATTATAGCAGATCATAGAGGAAGAGTTTGAGGAGGATGAAGATGGAGAACTTATCAAGACAGGGATCAGATCTACAGAAGACAGTCACCGAATTATTAGAGTCATGAATGCTACAGATCATATTCCAGATCTCAATTACACTCACCTCATCACTTTTAAAGAATGAAGCTGAAGACATTCTTAAATCTGTCCTGGTGCTGGAATATTGTTTGTGAACAATATTCTTTTGTCTCCTGTTTAAAAACAGAACAGTGACTGAAGTCAGATGACTTTAAAATCTTACATATTGACCACTTTTGGTAGAGTTGAAATGTTTTCATTCTGCATTTGTATAGTTCAGTGCTTTGTTCAAAGTTAAGTATTTCCAGAAAAGAATGTTTTGCATATATATTTTGCAGTCTAGTTTTGACTGCTGAGAAGTTTCTAGTGTATAAAACTTAATTAAAAATGTTTTTACAAAAAAGAAAACCAAACAAATGCTTTTCTACTGAATCAGGGTATTCTGAAGATCAAAGTCTGTGTGTAAAATGTTATGAAATGACAAAAGCAACAATGACACAGAAGTTGAAGAAGTTGGCAAACACTAGATCTCCCCTTCAAGAATGTATGAACAGAATTTTTGTATATAAATCAAAGACAAGAATATTCACAGAGAAATGAACAAGTATATAACAATGGAAAAATAAGAATGAAATTGCAGTAACAGGCACACAAATATTAATAATCATCCCAAACATAGTTTGAATTCAAAAGGCACAGCATGGCGGGTTGGATCAGAAAACTGAATTCAAAACATTCTGCTGTCTCCAAGAAATAAACCTTTGTTCTAAAGATAAACAGAGCCTCAGAGTAGAGGGTCCAAAAATAATCCTACAAGTAAATGGGACCCAAGGTAAGGCAGGGAGAGCCATATTTATATCAGATAAAAAAGACTTCCAGTTTCAAAAAGAAACAAGAGACAGGGGTGAATGCTATATAATAAATAAGGGAACAAAAATTAGGAACATAACATTTACATATATATATATATACACATTCATGAAATGAAGGAGCATAAAAATAAGTAGGCAATTATAATCAAATTGAAAAGAGACTTCAGTAAAAACACATTAGTGGCTGGGGACATCCACACACTACACTACTTTATTAACAGACAGATCAGACAGACAAAAAATAGACAAGGAAAAAATCACCTTATATGAGGAATTAGACTACATGAGCTTAATAAACATTTATAGGACACTGCCATCCCCCAGAAGTGACACATTATTTTCTAGTGTATGTGGGACATTCTCCATGGGTAAACATAGGCTTGCTTACAAAAGAAGTATAAATAAACCACAAAGATTGATTTCATGTCAAGTATCTTTGTTGATCTGAATGGTATCAAACTAGAAATCAAGCACAAAAAGAAAGCAGAGAAAACATCCAATATGTGGGAACTGAACAATACAATACTGAGTGACAATTGGGTAAATGAGGAAATCAAAGAAATTACACAATACTTTGGGGCAAATGAAAATATAGATAGAGTGCAGCATGGGTTGCCAGACCCATGCCCTCCATGGCTGCACCTTGATGACAGGGCCGTGCCTTGATGACATGGCTGCCACGCCCCACATGCACTGACTTCGTCCACTTTACTAAGTCGGGTATGGCCGAGCCTGGGTTGGTCTGTGGGTTGCCTGGGTCAGCCATTGCACAGGCGCAGAACGGATTGCTGGACCTGTGCCCTCCGTGTCCCAGTCTTGATGACATGGTCGCTGTGCCCCATGTGCACTGGCTTTGTCCACCTTTGCAGGTGGGGTGGGGTGATGCTGGGATCGGTCTTGGGGTCGCCCAGGTCAGCTGGTATGCAGGCACCACCTCACATCCAAGATCTGCAAAGAAGTAGGTTGAAGTGTGTGTGTGGGGTGGGAGGTTGGGGGGATTCACCACAGATCCCTCTCAATTCGCCTCCACTCTAGTTAGCACTCACCAGGAATAAGGACTTCCAGATGATTTTCAACCACAGACTCAAAACAAACATGACCAGAACCACAGAGCACTGAATTGTGAGAGCAAACATAAAAGACAGAATTATGCCTACAACGTCATTGGAGAGCTGCACCCAAAATCCTGGTGTAGAGACGCTGTCAGTATGGTCATTGCACACCCCCTTTGCACAGAGGAGAAAGGTTGCAGAATGGCAGCAGCCCTGCAGCAGAGCTCCAAAGGAGGAGACCAGGAGATCTACCATCAGTTGATGGCTGTCCCCATCAAGGAGCTGCTCTACCAAAATAAAAGGATGGGAGCCAGGCTCCCAAAGCCAAAGACCTGAAACATAACATGAGGGAGCAACAAAATGAGACAGGAAACAATGGAGAAGACAGCCACCAAGAAACAAGAAGTCTTGATACAAGTCAAAGGTGCTCGGATTGGCCTATGAAGGCAAAAGTAGTACTGGAAAGCTAAACAGCATGCTCTACCATGTCCCAAGAAATCACACCCTCACCCAAAATAAGGACATAGATCCAGAAAGAAAAAAAGACCAAAGGGCTAAACATGGACAAACAACAATAAGAAAGGAGGCAGAGACACCAGAGGAGGCTATAAGTGTGTGTGTGTGTGGGGGGTATTTCCATGGGGATCAACAATCATACACTCAATCATGCACTGTAAAAAATTCCAAAAAAATTTAAAAAAGAAAAGAAAATAGGGATACAACCTGTAAGAACCCATGGAACACAGCAAAAGCAATACTCGGAGGGAAATATATAGCAATATATGCCCATATCAACAAAGAAAAAAGAGCTCAAATAAAGAATTTTTGCATCACCCCTTAAGGAGCTAGAGTAAATAAACACAACCAGAACCTATTAGAAGGAAAAGAATAATAAACATTAGAGCACAAACAAAACAGAAATCAAAAAGTCCAAAGAACTAATGAAAGCAAAAGCTGGTTCTTTGAAAAACAAGTCAACAAAATAAACCTCTAGCTAGACTTACTAAAAATAATGTAGATGAATTGAAAAAAATGGAATAAGAAATGAAAGGGGAGAAATCACAACTGACAATTCAAAGAGACAGAAGACTAAGAGATTACCACAAACATCTATATACCAGCAAATTCATAGAAATGGAGAAAGAAAATAATAGAAATCTACATTCCTGAGTGAATAGAAAACTCGAACAGACCAATCTAAAGCAAAGAAAATGAAACGGTAATTGATCAAGTCTCCCCTCCCCCCCTCCCAAGAAACAACCAAAAGCCCAGGCCTAGAAAGCTTCACCACTGAGCTTTAACACATATATTGCCAAATTTCAGGCTGGCTTCCAGGACTTCTAGGCTGCCTCTCCCTCCTATCAATCAAGATGTGGCTAGAATAAAAGGAAACAAATGGATAGCAGGGTATATAAAAGTTTGTGAACAGTCTTTAAACAGTCCAGAGTGCTAAGGGAAAACGAAAGTGGAAGGACACAACTATTTCCTCTGAGGAGTTTATAGCCAGGGGTCTAAGACAAATACAGAGGAAAGTGTGACAAGTAACAAATATTACAGGCATATTTTATTACACTTCACTTTGCTGACCCTCACAGGTATTGAATTTTTAAAAATAAATTTAAGGTACATCAAGCAAGTCTACAGCTGCCACTTTTCCAGCAATCTGTGATTATTTAATGTCCTCATGTTATGATTTGATAATCCTCATAATATTTCAGGTTTTTCATTGCTGTTATATCTGTGATGGTGATCCATGATCATGATTTTTTATGTAACAATTGTAATTGTTTTTGGATGCCATGAACCATGCCCATATAAAACAGCACAAGAAATCAATTAAATTGTCTTCATCTTCCATATGCTTTACTGATCAGTCATCTCCCCCATCTCTCTTCCTCTCCTTGGTTCTCACTAATTCTTAAGACTCAACAGTATTACTATTATGTCAATTAATTACCCCATACTGACTTCTAAGTGTTCAAGTAGAAGGAAAATTTGTGTATCTCTCACTTAAATCAAAATCTAGAAAAGACTGAGCTTAGTGAGGAAGTAAATTGAAGGCTCATGTATAGCTAGGTCTCTCATGCTATACAGTCAGCCAAGGTATGAAAGACAAAAAATATCTCTTAGAGCATATTAAAAGTACTACTCCACTACTCCAGGTCCTGATATTCCAAATGGAAACTTGTGCTTATCTCATACCGTGATCACAATTCACCTATCTATACCTAGATATTTTGTGAAAGGAAGAGCCAATCAATATAGGCAAAATTCATTTTAGTCTTATTTTAAGAAATTGCCACAGTCAACCCCAAACTACAGTAACTGCCACCCTGATCAAGTAGCAGTCACCAACATGAAATTTAGACTCTTTACCTGTGAAAAAATTACACTTACTGAGGTTCAAGTGATGGTTAGTATTTCTAAAAAATAAAGTATTTTAATTAAGTCATGTGTATTTTTATTATTTCATTTCATTTTTTTTTTTTTTGAGACTAGGTCTCGCTGTTTTTGCCTGTGGAACCGCAGGCTCTCATTCCCCAAGGTACCACAGACTCAAGCAATCCCCAGCCTTAGCTTCCCAAGTAGCTGGGATTACAGGCACGCGCCACCACGCCCAGCTATTTTTTTGGAAATAGGTCTCGCTATGGGCCCCAGGTGGGACTCAAACCACTATCCCTAGCCCCGGCCACTTCATAGGCTGAAGTTTACAGGCACGAGCCACCGTGCCCTGCCTAGGTCATGTGCATTTTTATATAATGCAATACACACTTAATTCCTGGGGTTATCCTGTATGATCTGAGCAAATATTGGTTGTTTTTGAAGAGCAAATACTGCAATGAAAGCTATTTTTAGTAAATTGCACCTACTTTGCATCATATTTAAGATAGATCTTAGGCTATATGGATGGTAATAAGGAGACAAGGTAGAAAGTTTTTGTGGTAATCCAACTGCAAAGTAGTAGCAGATGAGACAAAGAACTCAAAACTTTTACATAATTCTTATGCTTAACATTCATTTCCCTAAAACGATAATTATAACCATTTGTAGAGAATTCACATACCATAACCAGGTTAGAATGTATTAATTAAGCAGGCAAGAAGTACCTACTATATACCGATACTATTATATGTTGGATTTATGGGAAGAAAAGAGGTGTTGAACCTGTCATTCAAGAACTCATAGTAGAAAAACAGGTAAAAGAGAAATGGAAACTTCATTACCCATTCAAAAGTCACTATCCTTTTTCTTAAAATGCAAAAAATTTTCTTTATTAGTTCCCGTTGAAAATAGAGATTTTTTTATTCGTTTTTGTTGTCTACATATACATCATTGTATTCCCCAGGGTTGTCTGACCACCATATCACCCATGAACTGTCATTATGATCTTTTGTGCTCCTCCCGTCTCTGATTTCTTTTCCCCCCTTCCCAGCTGTATGCTTTAGTTCAGTTGTTAGCTTGTTTTGACTTTTTCTCTTGACCTCAAAAGTCACTGTCCTTTTCATCTTTGCTAACACTACTTCATTCTCATTTGGAATTGAAATTCAACCCAGTCACAATAGATGAACTATGATTAGTTTAACCCATTCAAAACATTCCCATTTCCCTTTACCAAATCTCTGCCCTCCAAGATATCCTTGCATCTAAAAGTGGTTACATGACAAATTTTTATGCAAATAAATGTAAGGAGAAGTCTCTTGGAAGGTTCTGTGGAAGGTTTTGCTAAATTTGCTCTAATCTGATGAAAATAAAATCTTACAGACCTAATTCTTTCCCACATACATATGAGGATACCTTGCCTACAGTTGCAGAGCCATCTTACAAACTTGAGACAATATGAATGAAAACAGAAAGCAATGCACTAAAGATGGAGAAAAATGAAGAAAATAGTTGAAGCCATTTATGACAACACTGAATCACTGAATGAACCCTAGAACTACCACTCTCAGACTTCTTGATAAGTAAACAAATATGCCATGTATCATTTAAATTGCTGTTAGTTCAATGTTCTTTTACTTACAAACGAAAGCATTATTAACTGATAGAAAATTCACATTTATTTGGCATCTACTATCTGTCAGGAAAAATACGGTGTTTAATGTATTTTATTATTTTTAGTTTAACCTTTACAATAATCCCATGGGATAGATAATATCATTATTTTTAGTGGTAGAACTTAAAGGAGGTATAATATCTTGTCTAACATCAAAAACAAGTAGTTGATAGAAGAAAAATTCAAACTGATTTATGTCTAACTCCAAACCTTTTTTCCCTAAAATTTTGTTCATAACTGCAAAATATCATAGAAATTGAAAAGTACTGTAAGATTTTAGAAAGAGTATGAGAATTAAGTCAAGGAATATACTATTTCCAAATAAAAGAGGAAGTATCATGAAGGAGATAACATTAAATTGGGCCCTGAAGAATTGGTTGTATATATTTAAAAGTACAAAAAAATGCAGAAAGACAATTTGGTCTTTTGCATGACCTTTTGCTATTTTTTGTCACAGATAAGCATGACCTTTTGCTATTTTTTGTCACAGATTTTTGAAACTCTAAGGAAAGCTCTACACCCTCTCTTCCAGGAAAAGCAAAACATATTCTCAGACTCACAAAATTTTGTATATAAATTTTATATAATCTTGGACCCCTTGAAGTGCTTCCACTGATATACGGATTCCATTGACTGTCAGATTTTAAACAAAAGAAATAACATGAATCAAGTCACTAAGATAGGAAAGCATAAGGAATATAAACGAAGTAATGAATAAAATGTAGCTTTAGTACAGGCTACTTAAATGGGAGTGGTGGGAATAAATTCACAAAAATACATAGTACATGAATGTCTTTGATTTCTTCTAGTTTAAGTGTACCAGAAGAGGTGAATTAGGTGAAATGATAGAGTGGGGAGTTCCAGTATCCTATCTCTCCACAGAAATAAAAATGGGCAGCAAGTGTTAATAACAACTTTACTAAAATTCTAGAAAATATCCAAAGATTTACAGCTAACAGGTGAATGCTGAATTAAGGAAAAGGTGCAAGATAAGTGACTCATAATGTACAAAGAAGCCTTCATATTACTTTCGGTGCAATTTTTCAGTAGAAAACTTACAGGCAAGAAGGGAGTAACATAGTGTATTGAAAGTGCTGAAAGAAAAAACTGCCAACTAAATAAACTACCTCAGCAAAGCTGTATTTCAGAAATGAAAGATACAGACATTCCCAAAGAAACAGAAGCTAAGGGAGCTCATGACCACTAACTCTGCCTTACATGAAAATGTCAGGGTTATTTCAAACTTAAATGAAAGGATGTAAATTGGCAGTATGAAAATATATGAAAGGAAAAATGTCACAAGTAAAGGTAAGTATATAGGAAAATACATACTATCTGTTGCAAAAAATAAAAAAAAATTCTTCTCAAGCACATGTATCTTTTTCTTTGATAAATAACATGTTAGGTCCCAAAACAAGTTTTAACTTATCTAAGGCTACTGAAATCAAACCAAGTATCTTTCTGACCAAAATATGATAAAAGGAGAAATCAATAGTATAAAGAAATCTATATCCACTGCTGAGGATAGCATCTGGCCCACCTGACCAGAAAACCTTACCAGAATCACACGAGTGGCTTTGGAACCAGACCTCCGGCACCACTCAGACTGGGGAGCTAAGTCATATTCCTGCTCTGAGTGTAACTCCAAGTCCCCTTTGACTAGAAAGTCAGATCAGAAGTACCATGGGAGGCATAATGGAGCTTGGCTATCTACTACACAAGGGCAAGTGAGTTAATACATATCCCTTCCTACAACTAAGGCACCTGACCAGATAGATTGGTCATAGCATCTGGAAACTGCACCACCAGAAATGCTATGTTAGAGTCCTGTAGGCAAATCCAGTGGTTCTATTTAACCAGGAAATTTAGGGCATGGGTCACCTTGAGTCAAGAACACAAAAAGTCTTGCCATCCTAAAAGTCACTTCTCTCACTCTGCCTGGGCAATAAAACTAATTCAAAGAAATAAAAGAAATGAAGAAAAATTAATGGTGTGAGAAATTAATGGATAGAAAATAGTTTTAATAAGATTTAATAAGACCATAAGATACATTTGGGATGTAAAAAGAACAATAGATGAGAAAACATTCCACAAAATGTTATGGAAGAGAATAGACCAAATGGAGGATAAAATCAGTGGCCTTGAAGATGATAATGCAGAAAGGACTAAAGTGGGGAAAGAGAGATATGATGAAAAAAATGAAGAAACACATTGATAACAACCTGACACCATTAAGAAAGATAACATAAGGATAATGGGTACCCAAGAAGAGAAAAAGGGAGATAGGGGAACCAAGAACTTACTAAAAAAAAATAATGAAGAAAATTTCCCAAGTCTGGATAGGGAACTAAATATGTAGGTCCATGAAGATAAAAGAGAATCTGCTTATCTAAATGTAAGGAATTTTCACAAGACACAGGACTGAAACAATCAAGAAAATGAAAGAATATTAGGCTAAAATGGTAGGTGGTGGTGGCATCTGCCTATCCAGTACAGAGAACCAAGCTAAAAATAAATAATACTACTGGCTAAGAATAAATAAGTAATATTATCAACAAGAATCAGACCAAGATGGCATTGGTAGAGTATCTTAGATTTACTCACAGAAAAATAATTGGAAAGTTAACAAGATAGAAACTATTCTTACAGTGTTGTCACACAAAGCAAGACTGGAAAACCACATGGATATCAGAGATGAACATAGACTACACCAGATGAACAATAGGGAGATTCATGTTTTATTAAACAAGAGGTAACTGGAGAGTAATACATTGAGCCTGTGATCTGGGGCAGAGAGGTTATCATAAAAACTGCTGCACTGTCTTCAGTCAGAAGGTCTGGTAAGATCAGATCAGAGCTATATGGGAGCACACATCCTTGACTGAGGAAAAAGAGATGCAAAGAAATTGGGGTACTCCAATACATCCAGGTCACCAGTGAAATAAACAAGTATAGTATGCTGGTCTCTACTTCCCCTTCCCCATCTTCAGAATCGGCACTTACCTTGTAAAGCATACCAATAGCATCCAGACAGCAGAGATAGAGATCTGGAATCCCAGAGAGGAGGAATATTGGCAGTGCCAGAAACATGAGTCAGCTACTCCCCAGAACATTTGGACCAGTAGCTATACACAATCAGGTCCTTCCTAACCTCTTGCTTCTATGGCTGCATGATCAAGTTTCTGGACATTGGAAGATGGGAAAGGTCAAAAGTTTAAAATTACATGTAAACAGAACACCAGCTACTGCTAAAGTAGTAATACTAATCTCTAAGTTACCACTGCAGATATTTTTAATTGGGAAATAAAAAAGCAAGCGTCTTGAGACATTGAGGAATATGTCACCACAAATGATGAACAATTTAATTATCCAGAAATGATCACAAAGACATGAAAGAAATTATTTTCCTATCAGACACAGAGTCTATAATTCTTATCAAAAGGATATGCAAAGAAATACAGAGAAGAAAATTCAAAGAAATGCAAAGAAATACAGAAAATCAAAGAAATGCAAAGAAACACAGAAATACACAAGTCAAAGTGATATGAGACAAGGCTGGAAAGCTAATCAAACAGATATGCCAAAAGTAAATTAATGACTTGAAAAACAAAATTAATGATTATGAAACAAATATTGAAGATTTGAACTAGTAATTAACAGCTACAATATGTACAAATATCAAGGGAAGAGAAAAAATAAATTTGGAAAAAGCTATGGAAACACACTAGATAAACTGGAGAAAAAAGTTCATCCAGGTGGAAAAAGAAAGAAAAATATGAAGGGGAAAAATGATGAAACATTTCAGTAATATCTGATTCCATTTGAAAAGGCAACATGGGTATTCAAAAGGGGTAGAGATTAAGCAGAGAGCAGAGATTGTATGAATAGAAATAATAAAAGAAAATTCCCAAACAGGAGGAACTAAGTGTAAATTTCATATAAACAAAACCAGTTAAAGGAAAGTAATCTAAATTTAATGAGACCCATATTGAGATACAACATCATAAAATTTCCAAGAGATGAAAACAAAGAATATTGAAAGTGGGTTGAGGGAAAAATCAGGTAATCTATAAGGAACTCCTCTCAGAATTACAACAGATCACACTGAGGAAACCTTACAAAGAGAAAGTGCAGTGACATACTCAAAAGACTCAAAAACAAAAACAGCCAGCCCAGAATACTACATTCTGTAAGACTACTAAATACATGATAAAGACCTTCCACACAAACAGAATTTAAAGTAGTATGCAAATGTGATCTCTAATAAAGATAATGTTAAAAGGATATCTACAGTAAAATGTAAGAGAAGAAAATCCACAAAAACTTGAAATGGAAAATTAATTTCTAAAATTTTAAATTAAAAAATTATTTAAATTAAATTTAAAGAATGAGAAAACTAAAGGCAAAATGGGAGTGGCAAATCCTGGTGTATCAGCAATAATCCTAAACATAAAAGTATTGAATTAAGAATCAAAAAAATTCAACTATTGCAGTCTACAGGAGACACCTATGAGAGCCAAAGATAAATGTAGGCTCAAAGTAAATGGGTAAAAATTAATTCTCTGAGCCAAGGTGACCCCAATGTAGCAGGGACAGTCAGACTTATATCAGATAAAATAGAATTTCATATTAAAAAGATAATAATTATGGAAATTACATAATGATTAAAAGATCAATTAATCATGAAGACATAACATTCATCAATATATGTGCAGCAATTAAAGAAACATCAGACCATCATTGGGCAGCCATATGTTTGCCCACACTCCCAGGGACCTCAGCTGTTGAGGCACCTTTCCAAGTGGGGGCAAAGGTAGCATAGAATTCTGAGATGAACCCCTTTTGCTGGTGAGCCTGAGTAGGGGGGTTCAGATGGGGGCCATAGGCCCCACCCACCAGCGGATAACTGCATGGCACAGTTGTCTGCATGCCTGGACAGCCACAGCATGGTGCAGCCTGACCCACCTCAGGGGGGGTTGTGCTTGCATGGCCATCGAGGCCCCGTTCCCATGCAGGGAGGGGCCAGCACAAGGACCACAATGGGGGTGGGGTTTGCAGAGGCGTAAGACATTCCTTATATTTCACTCTCACTCCAGTTAGTCCTCAGAGGAAAAAGAAGGGCACAAATACAAACATGGGTGCAGGACCACTAAACATCCTACCCACACATCAGAGAAGGACATAAGAGATGGAATATCATCTCTTAAAGAACCAGGGTATGCAGGACTGTAAAACTGCTATATGGACAAGTGTCAGGAATTCACACCTAGATGCTCATTGGGAATGGATGAGCCAAAATCCCATTTGCAAGACACTATCTTAGAGAGCAAGGTGCCCCTCATCATACCATAGGAAAGGAAGACCACAGAGTCAAGTCACTGGCCTCACAGCAAAGTGGAAAATGGAGAGGAGATGATCTCCAATGACTACTCACAGATGCCTGTACCCATGGAGACACTTCTTCACTGACAACTGCTGGGGGGCAAGCCCCCTAAACCAGAGCCAGAACTATAAGGCAAAGAAGCAGCAAAACAAAACAGAGAAGAGAGTAGAAAGACAACTAATAATGGGAAAACAATGAAAGACCAAAAATATGCACAGACTGGCTACCCAAAGCAAGGATTAGACTTGAAACCTACCAGTAAAGTGTGCTGTGTCCCAGGAACATAATCCCTCGCCCAGAGAAAGCATACTGCCACCAGAAAGAGACTAATGGACTTTACAAATAAGAAAGAGAGAGGGTTCTGAGTGAGTGGAGGGGGCATCAGAGGGAGGAGGAGGTATCCTAATAACTACCAATGTTAAATAAATTAATTAATTTAAAAATACATAAACAAATAAAAAATAGAGGAACATCAAAATATTTAAGGCAACTATGTCAAATTTGAAAAAAACATTGTCAGCAAATAATAGTAGTAAGGGGTTTCATTTTTTTCAGATGTTATATTTTATATATATATATATATATATATATATATATATATATATATATATATTTGACATCTTTGTATTTCCTGGGGTTCACCCACTATCTCCCCTCCCTAAACACTACCCCTCATCACACTCCTCCCCATTGTGTTCTTCAGTTTGGTTGTTAGCTTGTTTTGACAGTTCCTCCTGGCCTTTTGTTTGCTTTTCCTATGTTCCACATATTAGTGAAGCCATTTGGTTTCTGTCTTTTTTCTTTCTGATTTATTTCTGCTAATATGATTTCTTTTAGGTACATCCATGTTATCTCATATTCACCAAGCTTGCCATTTTTAATTGATGAGTAATGTTCCATTGTGTATATATACAATAACTTTTTCATCCATTTGTCTGTTTTGGGACATTTGGGTTGTTTCCATATCCTTGCAATTATAAATAGTGCTGCCAAAAACATCCAAGCACAGGTGTACCTTTGTATAAGTATTGGTCTACTTTAGGTAGATTCCCAGACAAGCAATTGCTGGATCAAATGGTAGTTCCATTTTCATTAGTTTGAAGGTCTTCCACACAGATTTCCAGAGTTGCTGGACCAGTTTACATTCCCACCAACAGTGTAAGAGTGTTTTTTCTTTCCAACCAGCACTTGTTGTTGCCTGTTTTTTGGATGTAGGCCATTATTACTGGTGTAAGGTGTTATCTCACTGTGGTTTTGATTTGCATTTTCCTGATTGCTACTGATGTTGAGCATTTTTTCATGTGCCTGTTGGCCATTTGTATTTCCTCTTTGGACAAGTGTCTTTTTAGGTCTTCTCCCCATTTTTCAACTGGGCTTTGCTGTGTTTTTGTTAAGTTGTGTGAGTTCTTTGTGTAGCTTTGTAAGCAGACCCTTATCACTTGTATGGAGGACAAAAATTTTTTCCCACTCACTTGGGTTTCTTTTTGTTTCCTCTGTTGTCTCTTTTGCTATACAGAAGCTTTTTAACTTAATGTAGTCCCAGTTGTTTATGTTTTCCTTCATTCTTTTGGCAGCTGTAGATGTGTACAGAAATGAATCTCCGAAGTGTAATTCATGGAGGGTTTTGCCCAAGTTTTCCTCTATGTATTTTATGGTTCCAGGTCTTACATCCAGGTCTTTTACCCATTTTCAGTTGGTTTTGGTACATGGCATGAGGGAGTTATCTTGGTTCATTTTTTTGTATGTCTTGGTCCAGTTTTCCCAGCACCATTTATTGAAGAGGCTGTCCTTGCTTCACTGTAAGTTTTTCACTCCTTTGTCAAAGATTAGTTAACTATTTATGTGTGGTTTTATCTCAGGGCACTCAATTCTGTTCCGTTGGTCTGATTGTCTTTTTGTACCAGTACCATGCTGTTTTAATTACTAGGGCTTTATAGTATAATTTGAAGTCTAGAATAATAATACCTCCATTCTCTCTTTTTTCAGTCAGGAGGCTTTTTGATATTTGAGGTCTTTTGTTAGTCCATAGGAATGTCAATAATTTTTGTTCTCTTTGAAGAATGTTGGTAATGGCCATTTTGATAATGTTACTTCTTCCAATCCATAAGCAAAGGATATCTTTATATTCTTTGTGACTTCTATTTATTTTAGCAATGTTTTATAGTTCTCTTTGTATAGGTCTTTCACATCTTTTGTTAAGTTTATTCCGGTATTTAAATTTTGTTGGTACAAATGTAAATGGAGTATTTTTCTTAATTTCTTCTTCAGATTTATTTATTGCATATAAGAAGGTGACTGTTTTTTGTGTGTTCATTTTTTAACCAGCTATCTTATGAACTGGTTTATTTTTTTTCAATAGTTTTTCTGTAGAATTTTCAGAATTTTCTATATGTAATATCTTGTCATCTGCAAACAGTGATAATTTTGCTTCTTTTCCTATTTGGATTCCTTGTATGTCCTTCTCTTGCTTTATTGCTCTAGCTAGGACATCTAGTATTATATTGAAAAGCACTGGTGTGAGTGGACAGCTTTACCTTGCTCCAGATCTCAAAGGGAATGTTTTCAGGTTTTCACCATTAGAATGATATTAGCTGTAGGTTTTCTTATATTGTTTTTGTAATATTACCATACATTTCTTCTATCCCAAGAATTTTGAGGACCTTGATCTTAAATGGATGTTGTTTAACTTTCAAAAATGCTTTCTCAGCATCTATTTATATGATCATGTGGTTTTTATTTTACTTTTTTTGATGTTTTGGATTACATTAATTCATTTTCGGGTGTTGAACCATCCTTGTTTCCCTGGGATAAATCCCCCTTAGTTATGGTGTATTAACTCTTTGATGCATTGTTGGAATCTATTTGTTAGGATTTTGTTGAGAATTTTTGCACCTGTTGTTCATTAGGGAGATTGGCCTGTAGTTTTCTTTCTTTGTGTTACTTTATTTGCTTTTAGTATTAGTATGATGTTGACTTTGTAGACTGTATTTGGTAGTATTCCTCTTTCTTTTTTTTGAAAGAGATTTTGTAGCATAGGCATCAGTTTTTCTCTGAAAGTCTGGCACAACTCATTTGTAAATCCATCTGGTCCAAGACTTTTGCTTTTGGGAAGGATTTTGATTACTATTTCAGTTTCACTGCTTGAAACTGGTGTATTTAGGTTTGTTCTGCCTGTGATGCCCTTGTACCACTGTTATTGGTGGGCACAATTTCTTGAAGATCTTGCTGAGTCATGGATATACCTGTCTAGTGCATGGGCAGTTGTTGTTAGTGTGCAGAGTTATTGGTGTAGGAGCCTGCCATTTCCTCCTCAGCTTCTGTGACTGGAAACATGCTGATGGCTGGTAAGGCTTCTGATCCCTCCTATCTGGTTGTTTTGGGCTACTAGAACTGGAGATGGAAGTTCCTACGGTTTCGACATGGGCTTGCAACTGCGGGATAGATGATGTCTGTGGGCAGGGTTCCCAGGTTAAGGATGTGGCAGGAGGGGCTTGCATGTGAAGCTTTCCCAAAACTCCTGCCTGGGCACTCTTCTGCTTTGGAAAATGCTAATACCAGCCATGATTTGTCCCAGGATTTCCTGTCTATGCCCCACTCTGTGAAGTAGGATCCCAGGCCTCAGCCTGGGATAGTCTCGTGTTCTATGTGGTAGGCTGCTCTGATAAGCACAAGGTGGAGATCAGTATGCTATGAGGTGCCTGCTGACTGCTCAGAGTGAACTTGTATGTTCACTCTTAGCTCCCTCTAGGTGTGGCTTTCAGGGTGGAGCTGTTGGGCTTAATGAGTTGCTCTTCCCCAGTTCTATCTCTTTCAAAATTGTGGCTGCAGCCGAGATGAGAAAATGGAGAAAAGAACTGGAAGAAATGGGGAACTGGAAGAAAATTAAATGGCAGGTGAGATAAAAGGAAAGATAATACAAAAATGAACTGTTATAAAAAGGGCAACAAAGAAGAAGTAAGGGGAGAAAGAAACAAGAGAAAAAATAAGAAAAAGATAGTTGAAAAGATAATAAAGATAAACAGGGAGGAAAACAAAACAAAAAAGGAAGAAACTAGAAGGACAGACAAACAAAACAAACCTCCCACAAAAAGTTATGCAAGAATGGATTTTTTTCTCCTATGTGTGTGGAGGGGCTCTCCCCTAGTAAGAGGTCTGCGCTTCTCAGCTTAGCTTACTCCTGGAGAGTGTCTGTGTTGGGGAGGTGCTCTCCCCAGCTGGGCAAATTGTCCTTCACAGGTAAGATTTACCCTTCCCAGCTGAGCTTTTTAGGACCTTAAAGAAAGTGGGTGTTGGGGGAGGGAATTTCTGCTCCTGCAACCAATATAGGCACAGGCATGGGATTCTCACCTGTAAATAGCAGCAGTGGTGGTTTATAGTGTTGATCCCCGAGTCTCCCAGTGACCAAAGTGCCCCCAGTTTGACTCAGTGTGGTCTCAGCTGGCTGTGGCTCGTTATCTTCTGGTGATATGCTGATGAATGATGTGGTGGCTCATTCCAAAGGAGTTGCTATAAGTCACAGTGATGGTGTGCAGTTTCAGCTTTCCGAGTCTCCTCAGCAATGAAGGTGTTACACATTGGATTTAGCTCATGTTGGGGTCGGAGGTGATGATGATGATGATGACTGCAGTTTCATTTGGCTGTGGGTTCCTTCTCCATGGTGTGTTAATAGCCAACTCAGCTGCTGCTACTCACTACAGAGGAGCTGCTGCTTACCAAGCTATCCGATGTTTTGAATCTTTGTTCTAAAGTTATTGGTCTTTCTGAAGGTGCTCTGCTGCCCTGTTATGAGAGTCTGAGTTTTTTCGGGATTTTGTGTTAGTGTTTTTTCCCTTTTTTAAGCTTTTTTTTTTGGAGAGTGATTGCTTTCCATCTCTCTGTTCCACTATGTTGTGACATGTTTCTCCAACATATTCTAGAAGGCCAATGTTAGTCTGAGTCAAAAAACAAACAAGGCCATTACCAAAAAAAAAAAAAAAAACCAGAAAACTATAGGCTGATATCTCTGGTAAACATACATGGAAAATCTTCAACAAGCTCCTGGCAAATTGAATACAGCAAGATATTAAGAGTCATTTACCACAATCAAGTAAATTTCACTCCAGGAACATGATTCTGATTCAACAAATACAAAACAATGTCATTGACCAGATCAATTAAAAAGAAGGTGAAAATCACATAGTCACTTCAAAAGACACCAACAAAATATTTGACAAGATTCAACATGCAATCATGATTTTTAAAATGTCAATAAAATGGGAATAAATGAAGCTTACCTTAATATAACCATTTATGAGAAACATCATCATATGCAATGGTAGAAAACTGAAAGCATTTCTACTAAGATTAGGAATAAAACAAGGAGATCTTGTCACCACTTGACCACTACTTGGAAGTCCTAACAAGGCAACTAGGTAAGAAAAGGACGTGAAAAGTGTCCAAATTGGAAAAAAAAAGAAGTGAAACCATTACATTTGTAGATGACATAATATACATAAAGAACCCAAAGCACTCTCCAAAAAAGAATCACTAGAATTTTTACAGTAAAAGCAAAAGGATACAAAATCAACATACAAAAATCAGTTGCATTTCTATATGCAAACAATGTATCAGAAGAAAAAGAATTGAAAAAATATCACATTCATAATCATACCAAAAATACTAAAATAGCTGGGAGTAAACATAGCAAAGGAGGTGCAGGACCTATCCACCTAAAAGTATTAGACTCAAAGGAAATAAATTATAAATAAATAGAAAAATATCCTATGCTCATGGATTGGAAGAATTGCTAACCATCAGAGACATACAAATCAAAACAAAGAGATGTAACTTTTTGTCAAGGATGTAGGTAAATTAGAACGTCAAACACTGCTGGTGGAAATCTAAAACACTGCTGGTGGGAAATCTAATATGGAAAACATTTTGGTGTTACTTCAAAAAATAAATGTAGACCTGTCATATGACTCAGAAATTCTAATTGTAGATATATACCCACATGAACTGAAAACAAGTATGAATATATTTTAAGATAATTTTGGTTAGGTGTAGGATGAAGAGAAGGGGACATTAGTTACAAGGCTATCACTTTAGATATAGAGTGATGTAGGCTTGAATTGAGGCAATGAAAATAAAAAGAAGTGGATATATGAAATCAGGAGACAAAAATCAGTAGGACTTGCTGGTGAACTTGGATCTGATAGGTTAAAGAAGGAGACAAACTGAAGATGGCTCAATATTTTCTGTGCTGAATTCCTGTGTTGAGTAGATAAAAGTGCCACCAAGTGAAATTGGAATCTAATGAGTACAATCTTCTTTAGGGAGTAAATGAGCTCTATCTATCCTAGATATGTTGAGTGTATGGTGCCTTTGGTATACTTCATGGAGCAGGTCACTTGATATATAAATTTGTGGCTTGGAGGTGAAGATGGTCAGACAGAATTTGGAGTAGCCAGAATATAAATTGTGCTTGAAACCTGAAAAATGGATACTTCAGGAGGATACACTAGATATTCTCTGTAGAATCTTCCAGCTCCAAGATTAAGAATCCTTCATGATTTCTCTTCAATTGCCCTTTGTTTAGAGGAAATTTATAGAAGTGAAAGCAATAAAGTTTAAGGAAAGTCCGAGTGGAGTGAAAAGGACAACTGAATGGTCCATAAATAAAATTTGGTTCAGAGATTGAATTTCTGGAAATCTACCCAAAGAATCCAAAAACACTAATTCAAAAGGAACCCTACACTCATATGTTCACTGCAGCACTATTTACAATAGCCAAGATATGGAAACAACCCAAATACTCCCAAACAGATAAATGGATCTAAATGTTGTGTTATATTTACACAATGGAATACTATTCAGTAATCAAAAAGGGCAAATTCATATCATTCATGGCAACATAGATGGAACTGGAAATAATTATGTTAGCTGAAATTTGTCAGAAAGAAAAAGATAAATACTGATTGGTCTCGCTTATAAGGGGGATATAGAGAAACCAGATAAAAGGACAGGAAAAAGTAAAAACTTACAAGCTGATAACAGAACTGAAGCACACAGCAAGGGAGTGACTGGCAGGAAAGCTAAAATGAGGGGAAGGATAAATACAATAGATCATTGTGATAGTTCATAGATTATATGTTTGTGCAAGAAATTTGGGGTATACAACAATGTAAGAAAAATATATATAATCAATAAAAAATAAATATCCTTTTTAAAAGAGAGACTACATAGGAAGGGAATATGGGCAGGAAAAAAAGTTTTTAAGATCTGATAAAGCTGATTATAGAGTTGGTCAGTTATTGGCAGAGATATGCAAAGCTCCAACCAGATCATCAATATCTTGATGTTCCAGAAAATATGGTCCCTAACACTAGCCTGGTACAGCAATTTGACACTGTATGCTGCTACCTTGGGGTTCATACCTGGAACTGCTGTTGCAGTGGTTTGGTAACTGTACTTGAAAGAACTTATACATGGTTTTTCTCTACTGGCCTCTACATGGAGAAAGCTCATTTGACTGATTTCTAGAAACATTGTATGACAAATATAAAGCAAATTTCTATCCTTA
Organism: Uropsilus gracilis; assembly: GCA_004024945.1. Lineage (NCBI taxonomy): Eukaryota > Metazoa > Chordata > Mammalia > Eulipotyphla > Talpidae > Uropsilus > Uropsilus gracilis. The sequence goes on from PVHY01008672.1 coordinate 35,562, forward strand.
CTCTTCATAGACATAAGATAATATTCAAAATGACTACAGCCCCTGGCTGCCAGAAACTTCACTCTCTGAAGTGTGCAACCACTATTTTTTATGTTATTTTGTTGGCCAGGAGCTCATACTGCTGTGTCCTCACTGCTCTGATGCTTCCATGGACTGGCTTTTGAGCAAGCCAGATGGTGACCCAATTCATTCTTCCAACAATTCTATTCATATCTCTCAGTTGTCTTTGGATGATGTGACCCAACACCTCAAAGCAGATGCTGAGAGCCCTGTGCATTATTCCAGAGTTACAAGCTCTGCCCAGGCCCTGGAGACAGGAATTCCAGCTGCAAGTTCTCTCCTCTAGCCCCACCCAACAATGGATGTACAGTTGGGAACATAGAACTCTGAAACACTGGTTCTTCTAGATTGATTTGAGGATTAGATTTTGAGGAGAACCAAAAGGTCTCTCCCAAAATATCTTCACTCACCTATTGACATTCCAATACACTTTGAGTCACTCTTTTGGTTAAGGAATGGTGCATCTGAAAATGCCCCAAAAGCAACTTAATAAAACAAAAGAACATACAATTAAAAGAACTATACAACTTACCTAGATTCTAGTCCCATTTCTGGTATGATCTTGGACAAGTCCTTCCCAATTTCTACACCTCAGTTCCTTCAATATATAAGAAAGTTCCAGGACATAAACCCCATCTGGCATTAGATCTTATGCTCTTAATCCAACTATAAGAAGTTTGATATCACAGATCAGTGCTATAAAGATGGATGGGAACAGATAAAAGCTATTCTTTCATTTTATATATGAGGGAATGGAGACTGAGAGAGGAAAGAACTTTCTGAATGTCATACAGTGAGCAATTGTAATTATAGCAGAGCCAGAACCAGAACCCTGGTCTGCAGACTCCCAGTCAATATTGTTTCCACTATTGTTTCTGATGCTTTTGTTGGTTCTCTTATTTAAACTGCATCCCTTTTTACGTTGCCAACTTGATCATACACACATTCTGACAATAGTGGAGAAGCAGTCATTTGTATATACAAATCATTATCTTTTCTTTCAAAAATAAAAATGATACTAGAACTGGCTCCTAGCATTTTCCGAATGATTAGACCCCTAAATCCGAAAATCAATTCTGTGGGGGTTACTGGTAGAAAGAAAAACCCACATTTTCCATCCATAAATACATCAACACCCAAACATGCCAAGGCCCCGACCTTCTGAGTAGATGAGTGTTCAATGATGTATGAGACCCGCCTCACACTCAGACAGATCCATGGACTCAAATCTGAATTTTTAAGAGTCATTTGGGAAAACCAATACTGAGCCCAGATGGAAAAATGATGCCTGATTCATTGGGAAGTGATGAGTAGAGCTTGTGAAAGTGGAAAATGGGGTTGAGAAGTGGGTTCTGAAGGGAGTTGGAATAGCCTGGTTTATAATGCCCTCAATGTGTGCTGGTCAGTGGCAAAGGGATATATAGCACATGTTCTCCAAAGACCCAGACCATTCTTCTGGTAATATGAAGTTGTTCATGACATATATAAGATGTCAGGTTTCACAAAACCATTCTCCCCACCCAACCCCACACCCCTGCCCTCCAATGGGTATGGGAAACAAAAGATTCTGGTACTGATGAGGAAGTTTAAAAGCCTCTTGTCCATATGACCCTTTAACCCACTTGAGGCACTTTGTCCATTACCCCATTAATTTATGGGTCTCTGAGCTTGGTACACAACACTGGGTCTAGTGATGCAGAGTCGACCTATTCTCCCTTAACCTATTCTCATATCTTAAGGGTATGATAGGAGACTAAGACTTCTGGAAAATCAGATGGGTGCAGAGAGAGGGAACCTTTTCTGGGCAGGGAAAAGGAATGGTCCCAAGAAGATGGTTAATGATCCAGTACCTTGGCCATCTTCTGTCACATTTAGACTCTCCTTTGCATATGACTAGGTACAAAACTTTCTTACAATGAAAGTGGAGTAAATGGTTGATTCTGAGGCAGCTATGGTATAAAATATAAATAATGCTTGCCTCGTTATCTCTCACTCATTCATTTATTCATACAGTCAAGTGTTATTATATATTTACAATGTGTAAAGTATCACAGAGATAGAAATATACAAAGTAGTGGTTCATTCTCCAAAAGTTTATACCTGAAAGCAGTGTTCCCAAACACCACCCAGCTATACATGGAAAGTGTTTTTAATTAGTATAAATGAAAGAACCTTTTTAAGAATCTTTAGAAAGGTTCATCTAGTTAATTCTCTTCATTTTACAAGTAAAAGAACAAACTCAGAGAAGGAAACCATAGTCCCAAGATTACATAGCTAGATAATAATAGAGATGATCTTTTCACTCAGAATTCAAAGGATTCCAAAATGACCCTGGCTTAGTATGGCAAGACAAAGTTTTATAGGCATTTGAGTTCAGATTTAAATAACAAGTAAAAATAATTACCCACCATTTTATTATGAAAAACTTTAAACATACAACCAGAATATGCTACATAATTTCTAGAACTGAGTACAAAATGAAAATGTGGGACACCAATTCAAAAAGTGTGGGGAAAGTGCTATTTCAGTTACTAAATATGAAAGCATTTTTCATTTTCCTGTGAACTCTTGTACATTTTCATGAGTTATCTTAACTTGGTATATTTTTTATCTATTACTCTGTTGGTGTTTTAAGAATAATTAAAAATTTAAATTATCAGTATAATAATATAATGTTCATCTTTATACTGTGTAATCAGTTTCAAATGTAAATATAAGACCATTTAATTCATATGTAGAATCACTAAAATCACACAATTAACATTTCATAGCACTCACAAGAATATTTATTTCATTTTTACCAGAACAGTGAAATGCTGCACAAAAGAAATTCAACTATTTTTGACACATTTTTATATATATGCGAATTCTATCAAAATTCTCCACCTTTGGTTTACTGATTAATAAGAAGTAAAATGAAAAGAAACTATGGGTTACAAAATATGATGGAACTATAGATTACCTTAATGCTTTCTTTAGAGTGCTACCATGCTACTTGAAAGTACAATGTTCCTCTCTCACATGGCTTAGTAGTTTCTTTGTCTGGGAACACTGTTACCATTTATTTATATAGAAAAATTTGTGACAATGGGTGTTCAGTAGTGACTACACCATTGTATAAGGAAAAATCTTACACTTTCAAAAATACTAAATAAGGATGTGACCCAATAGTACCTTAATAAAAATAAATATTTTTTTAAAAATTTAAGCATCCCCAAATGCAAAGCATAGCCTACCAAATCACACCAAGTAAGAACATTGTGCTTTTGGATACTAGGGTACAGGAGAAAACTGTACTTCTATATCAACATATTCAACAATAATAGTTGGCCAATACAGGGAAGTTACATTAGTAGGAAAGAATATTAGAGAACTCTTAAGTCTGTCATGTTTTTTTAAATACCCATTGCTTTCTTTTTACATCTGAATTAAGTACTGGTATGAATGAAAAATGTATTATTAGAATTATCAGTGCATACATTTATTCAGAAATACATGTAATTTATTTAACTTGTATTTGAGTCTTGCTGAACTCCCATACATTGTGGGTCCACTGGAGTTCTATGCTCAAGGAACATCACAAAAACTATATGTAAATGGGGTGTCTAGGAACACGTAGTATGTGTATCTCGTCTGCTCATGTGCATGCTTCATTGTTCCATTGAACAAAAAAAAAGTTTAAGGATGAAATTATTAAGTACTTCAAAAGAGTAAGAGCAGAGCTTTAAGTAAAGCACAGGTTCCTTTTGAACATGGAACTTTGTATGTCTATATCCATCACACTTCTGAATTATTTATTCTGGTCATATGTAAACCTATGTTTTAAAAACTATGTTTTAAAACTATGTTTTAAAAATAATAATAGCAATTTTTTGTAATATCCCAAAACTAGAAACAACCCAAATACCATTTAGTGAGTGAATGAATAAATAAACCATGATATGCCCATATTATGGAGTACTACATAGCATTAAAAAAAGAATAAACTTAACACATGTAACAACTTGAATGGTCCAGAAGGGCATTCTGCTAAGTGAAAAAATACTAACCAACCTCTAGAGGTCACATATGATATGATTTCATTTGCATTAACATTCTTAAATAGGCAAAATGATAGTGGTGGGGAAGATATCAGTGACACCAGCTATTAAGAATTAGAGATGGTATAACTAGAGTTTCTTTCTGAGGGTGGGAGTGTTGTTTTTCTTTAATTCTGATTGTGTTGTTTGTTAACAAATCCTTACATAAAATCAAATGTCATTGTACTTGGTGTGACTTAATTCTTTACCCAGGAGTATGTTGTATTGAGACACTAACACTTAGTTTGTAAGTATATTCAGAGATAAGGCCTTTTAAAAATGTGATTAGCAGCTGGGATTACATCAAACTAAAAAGCTTCTGTTCAGCAATCAAAACAGAGACAGACTACTGAATGGGAAAAATTATTTTCACAGCATACAACAAATAAGGAACTGATATCAAAGAGCAATAAAATGTTTAAACAGCTCAACAAAAAACAAACGACACAATCAAAAGTGAGCAAAAGAGCTAAAAGGACTTTTTTGAGAAGAAAAATGCAAATAAATGACCAATAGGCATATAAAAAATATTCAACATCACTTATAATCAAGGAAATGAAAATCAAAACCACAATGAGATACTACCTCACTTTGGTTAGAATGGCCCATGTTAAAAAACTAGAAACAACAAAAGCTGTCAAGGATGTGGTGGGAAAGGAATATTCTTATACTGCTAGTGGGAATGTAAACTGGTCTAGTCACTATGGAAGGCTATGTGGAAGTTTCTCAAAATGCTGAAAATTGATCAACTATAAGGTTGATCAACTATAAGGAATGATTCCATTCCTAGGAGACTAACCAAATAACACCAAAAACATCTGGTTTGAAAGGAAATTTTCACTCTTATGTTCATTGCATTACTGTTTACAATAGCTAAGATATGGAACAACACAAATACCCACAATGAATGGATAGAGAAAATTTTGTATATATACACAAGGGAATACCACACAGCAGTCAAAAAAAAAAAAAACTCATAACATTTGTGACAACATGGATGAAGCAGTAAAAGATAAAGCTAAGCTAAATAAGTCAGGAGAAAGATAAATATCAGTTAGTGTCATTAATATGTGGAATATAAGGAAAAAGAAAAAAGGGTTAGGAAAAATAATAAACTGCAAACTGACTATGGATCTGAAGCATACAACAGAGGAGGGGAGGTAGAGGGTGAAAACAGGGCCAGAAAGAACAGAAGGTATGGGGAAATGACTCATTGGTACTAAGTTGACAGAGAACTACAAGGACTACAGCTCAAGGGAGAAATCAAATACTATCCAAAACTGGAAAATGATGTAAGAAAATAAATTTTAAAAAAATTTATGGCTGGGCACGGTGGCTCGTGCCTATAAGCTTCAGCCTATGACGCGGCCAGGGCTAGGGATCGTGGTTCGAGTCCCACCTGGGGCCTATAGCGACACCAAGTTCCAAAAAAATAGCTGGGAGTGGTGGTGCACGCCTGTAATCCCAGCTACCTGGGAAGCTGAAGCTGGGGATTGCTTGAGTCTGTGGTACCCCAGGCAACGAAAGCCTGCAGTTCCACGAGCAAAATTAGTGAGACCTAGTCTCAAAAAAATAAATAAATAAAATAAAAAATAAATAAAATAAAATTTATAAGAAGCCTAAGAGGAAATAATTTAATTGTCTAGAAATAGAGGGGATAAGAATTAACTTTTCAATTTCCAAATTTACAGTGGTTTTATTATTTTTCTAATTTGAAAAACCTTTCTAATATGTCAGCTATCATTAGGATGTCATATCTGTTGCTCAGGAACAAGGAATATTTTTGTGATATTTTGTTATCCAAACAAACAAAATTCTATAAGTACCCTAAAAAATAAAAAGGTGGTTAAATTAAAATGAGACCATTTTAGGGTGAGCTCCAATTTAATTTGATTGGCATTTTTAGAGGAGGAGAAGACACACTGAGAGTCATCAGTGTGCACAGAGGATCTGCCATGTAGAGACCCAGCAATATCTGTCTGCAAGCCAAGAAGAGAGTCCTCTGAATGAAATCAAACCTGCCAACACTTTGATTTTGTACTTCTATCCTTCAGAACTGTGAAATAAATTCTATTGTTCAAATCACCAAATCTGTGGTGTTTTGTTATAGCTGTCCTAACAAATTAACACATCCCTATACAACAAAATGAATGTAATGAATATAAAGTGATGAAATAGAATAAGGTTATGTTAATCTCCTAGGGCTACCAAAACAAAATACCACAGATTGGTTAGCTGAAATCAAAATTTTATTTTCTCACAGCTCTGGGATCTAGAAGTTCAATTTTAAGGTGCCAGGGTGAGAATCTTCAAAGGCCTCTCCTTCTGGTTCACAAATGCCCTGTCCTCGCATAGTTTTCCTCTGTGTATGCATGGAAAGAGAGAGCTCTGATATTATGTCTTCTTCTGATAAGTGCCTCAGTTCTATCAGAAGAGATGTACCTTTATGGCTACATTTAATCTTAACATCTTCCCAAAAAGGTTTATCTCCACATACAGTTATATTGGGAGTTAGGAAAGTAGATTGATACAATTCAGTCCGTAACAGTTATACAGCTATTACTATTTAACAATGTCAGTTTACCAGTTTTGAAAATGTACCATGGTAAGATCAGTAAGATCAGTGAAGGGTACATGGGTATTCTTCGTACTATTTTTATAGCTTCTTATGACTATGGAATTATTTCAAAATAAAAAGTTTAAAACAAACAAAATAGAAGAAAGCCATATTCTCAAAACTGCGGGTGTTCTTTTCTTGATTCTTTCCATGCCACAGGGAAACCAAGACAGGTTAGGTCTTGTCTTCACAACTTACTGGCTCTGCAACCCTCCCCAATTCACCTAACTTTCTCAATGTTGGTGTCTGAGTCCTTAAAAATAATGGAATGCAAGGAAGCTCACTGCCTGAGATATGAGAAACCCTGGATCTTTTCCCCTTATTTTTCTCCTGTTAACTTCTAGGTAGTTTTTAAAAAACATTTCTGCTTCTGTCTTAGTAAAACAGGGATGAGCTCTAGCCTGATATCACTCAAAAATCTGTAGTGAGGTTCTAGGATGGCAACATCAGGCATCTGGCTTGTTGACATTCTCATCTTGCCTTTAGCATTTTCATCCTCAAGTAGCAAAAAAATAATAGAAAACAAGGGGGAGAGAATTAGGCAACATGTAGTAGGGGGAGAGGAAGCTGCATTCCAGATGTTTTTTTGAGAAATGAAGAAAGTGTGAGATGAAGTAAGCATTTGACAACAATGTTCAGGAAGAAGATTAATCATCACTTTAATATCCCATGTACAGAATGATTCTTTGTTCTCTTGTTTGACTGAGTCCAATTTTAGAATTAAAGAAACTAGCTTTCTCATGAAGAGAGAATGGGGTAAGAAGGTGAAAGGACAAACCAGAGCTCTTTTAAGTTTGGCCACTAATAAAGGACAGATGGAAATGACTGGAATGCCCTTAAATAGAGCAGAAAGCATGAGGAAAAACTATTAAATGAAAGTATATAAACAGTTTAACCACAAATTACCAGGTTCTGACTTGTTGATAGGGGTGTAAAATTTACTTGTCAGTTTGGTTTTAAATGCCACTGAGTGCTGAAATGGCAAAGGAAGTCAATCAACAGGCATAGTCATTCATTCTATTTAAATTAGTTCTATGGTTTCCCATTACTTACCAGGAAAAATCCAAAATTCTGTGTTGATTATGATACCTTCTATAGGTTAATTCAAATGGCCCAATAACCTTCTCCTTAACTGTGTCCAAGAAGGTCCATGTATTAACATGAAACTATTGTAAATGCTTTCAAAAATAGCACTGGACTGGAAGTGAGAAACCTATATTCCAGTTTTCACATTTATATTAACTGGCCATATAACCTTGAGAAAGAAAATCACCTTCCCAGAGGCAGAGAAGCAGTGGCATGCACGGGGCTGGCCAACCATGGAAGTAGAATGGCCACATGGGCACGAGGCCTACCATGGCCCTGTGCCAAACACCCTGGCACAGTCTCAGCTTGGCCAAATCCAGGCCAGTCCCCAAGTCACTCCCCACCTGTCCCAAAAAGGGTAGATGGGGCAGGGGACAGCTGATCATAGAAGCAGAACAGCCACATGAGTGTGAGGCCTACCATGGCCCCAGCATGATCCCAGCCTGACCCTGCCTCTCTGCCTTTGGGACAGGCAGGGAGGGGCTTGGGGACCAGCCCAAATTTGGCCAAGCTGGCTGGTGCATGGGCAAAGTGGGGGGTGGGGGAGCAGCGGGTTTAAAATGGCCCCTCTGTTCCACTCTCACTCCACTTAGTCCTCAGGAGGAATAAGAAGAGAACAAATAATACAAACACCGATATAGAATGGGTGAGGGGACAGATAAAGATCCTGCCCACACATCTGAGCAGGATGTAAGAGAAAGAACATTGAAAAAGCCATTGCACACCAAGTTGGAGAAATGACCATGGTGATGACCTATCACAGAATCACATCTATGGCCTCACCAAAGGTGGATGAGCCAAAATCCAAGTCCTGATATGCCATCTAAGAGAGCAAGGCACCCCTTCCCATTCCACGGGAGAGGAAGACCACAGAGTTGGGGCATCAGCCTTACAGCAAAGCTGCAAACTGAGGGAGAGGAAATGATCTGCAAAGGCGTTCAGCTGGTGCCTGTCCACATCAGAAAATTCTGTACTGACAAGGCCCCCTAGGCCAGACAGCAGAGCTACAAGGCAAAAAGACAGCAAAATGGCATAGAGAATGGATTGGAGAAGACAACCAACAGTGAGATGACACTGATAAACAGAGGAGTATGGACTGGCTGCCCAATGCAATGTTAAGATTGAAAACCTACCAGCACGGTTTGCTGTGCTCCATGAACATAGTCCCTCAGCCAGGAAAAGGACACCACCACAGATAATGAATAGACTTATGGACTTAACATAGATCAACAAACAAGGAAAGAGGAGTCTGACGTAACAGAGGGGTTGGGGGGGAGGCATTCCAAGAACCATTTACCAATGTTGTAAGAAATTTAAATATTTAATTAAGAAAGAAAGAAAGAAAGAAAATCACCTTAAGCTTTCAGAGCCTTGGACTCTCCCTTTGAAAAATGAGGATAACAATCCCCACCCATATGACATAATGGATGTTTTGTGAGGAGTGCAATAGATACAAAATATCTAGGAAATCCCAACAGATTTCAAGCATCAAGTTTCTGTCAGCCTGGGCTATATAATTTTTGTCCTTGAGAGTGATCAGTCTCAAATCTCTCCTACTTAGGAAAGAATCCATCTGGAACTTATCATTTCATCATTATAGTTCCTCTGAATAGAACCCTTACACACTGTTGCTGGGTATATAAATTTGTGCAACCATTACAGAAAACAATATGAAAGTACCTCAAAAACATAAAATAGAACTACTATACGATGCAGCAATCCATCTTCAGGGTATATAGCCAGAGGACTTTATATCACAATCTTGAATAGATATGTGAACTCCATGCCCATTGCAGCAGTATTCACATTGACATGGAAGTTATTAATCACAAGACATGGAAGCAACTTAAGTGTTCATTAATGGACAAATGAGTAAAGTAAACATAGTACATATATAAAATAGAATACTATTTGGCATTTTATTTTATTTTTTAAATTTATTTATTTATATATAAATTTCACAACATTGTAAATTTGGCATTTTAAAAGAAAATAATTCTGCCATTTGTAACAACATGAATGAACATTAACCTAGTGAAATAAAAGAAAGATAAATAGTACATAATGCAATTTTTTTAAAGGAATATAATATAACCAAACTCATAGAAACAGACTAGAATGGGAGTTTCCAGTGACTGGGAGAAGGGCAAAATGGTGAGTTCACATGTTAGAACATATCATATATCTCACTAGTCAAAGGGTAAGAACTTTAAACTGTAAGGTGAATAAGTCTTAGAGACCTACTGTGCAGCAAAGTGCCTATACTTAATACTGTATTTTATAATTAAAAGTTTGTTAATAGAACACATCTTGTGTTAGTATTACTATCAAATAGGAGAAAACTTTTGGATGTAGTAGGCATGTTTAGACTGATGGTTTCATGGTTACCAGCATATAACAAAACTCATAAATTTGTATACATTAAATAGTAACACCTTTTGATGCCACCCATACCTCAATAAAGTGGTTTTTTTTTAATAAAATAAACTTTAAAAATGTGATTTGCAAGAGTGTATTCCCATCTCTTTTGCCTCATTTCCTAAGAGCCCTCTATATTTTCTGTATACCTTACATAAAAATTTATGGTTTCCACTTGCTTACATGTATTCTAATTATTTGTTTATGATCTTGTATCCCCAGTCAGAGTATGGGATAATCAGGAATTTCTTGTAAGTTTAACTTGCCCAACAGCAGGTATGCACTAAACTCACCAATGATATACAGAATTGAACTACTGAGTTGAATGTCTATTCAATATGATGAGACTTTATTTATATACACATCTATCTGTCTACTTTAATAAAGTACCATGGTTTTGCATCTTTGTCAATATTTTGACCATATAGGATTTCTTCCTTCAAGTGTGATCACATATCTTTCCCACCAGAAAAGTCACTGTTGCCGTCTACCATGGTTTATATGGCTCTTTTTCTTGTGTGATTGGTTTATGCAGGGCTTCAATTTCTTCTCTATTCAGTCTTGGATGATTGTATAATTCTAAGACTGTTCATTGTGTCTAGGTTGCTGAACTTGTTTGCATATAAATGATCATATAATATTTTATTATCTTCTGAATTTCTGCAGCACCTATTGTAAACTCTTTCAATTTTGATCCTGTTTATTTGCATTTTCTCCCGTATTTTCATAGTGAATCTAACTAAAGATATTCCTAATTTTTTTTATTTTGAACTATACAGTTTATTTTGGATTAGAATGTATAAATAAAAGAAAATTAGGATACAACAAGATATCAATATGACAAATATTACAAGTTTTAAAACTTTAAGAAAACATGAAATTTGGATACAGTTATAGAAGTAACAAATGGGGATGTTCTCCAATATCCTAGATAGGAGATTTTTTTTAATAATTTTTGAAATATTTTTGTGGGAAGAAAGCAAGTTACATAGATAGATATACATATTACAATACCATAATTATGAAATTATAACCATGTAAAATAATGTATTATTTACTGATGTGTGATTTAAGAGTTTCAAATATCACTGGAATGGCAAACATCAAATCCAGTGTACTAATTATTATTTCTGGGAATGTATAATGGGGAATAAGATAGAAAAGATATCCACAGAGAATGTTAACTATCTCTGTGATAGCTGTTCCTTCTTTTAAATTTAATTTTAATTTTTAAATTTGCATATATATGTGTATTTGTATTTATATTACATTATTGCATTATTGTATACCCCGGGTTTTTCCCACTTCACTAACACCTGTTAACCATCCTGATCTTTTGTGCTCTTCCCTCCCCTGCCTTCTTCTCCCTCTTCCTCTCCCATTCCATTGTTCAGTCCCATTGGTTATTTTTATTTTTTTATTTGTTTGTTTTTCCCTATATTAATCATATAAGTGAGACCATCTTGTATTTCTCTTTTTCTTTTTTGGCTTATTTCTGCTAATATGAGTCTTTCTAGTTCCATCCATGTTGCTGTGAATGGCATGTGTTTGTCCTTCTTGATTGATGCGTAGTATTCTATTGTGTATATGTACCACATTTTTTTAGCCACTTGTCTGTTGTGGGGCATTTGGTTTGTTTCCAAATCTTGGCAATTGTAAACAGAGTTGCAATAAACTTGTCTTGATTTTCTTAAAAGAATGAATTTCATTGATCTTTTGGACTTTTAAATTTCCATTTTGTTTACTTTAGCTGTAATTTTTATCATTTCCTTATTTCTAATTGTTTTGGGATTTTTTTCTTTGCTCTTTTCTTAGTTCCTTGATATCTGAGACTATATTATTTATTTGGGCACTTTTTTGTTTCTTTATATGAGGCTATATTGCTATACATTTTCATCCTAGTAATGCTTTGCTATGTCCCATAAGTTCTGAAAGGTTATGTCTACATTATCATTTATCAAGGTATTTTATTTATTTTTAAATTTTATTTATTTATTTGTTTATATATGTTTCTCACACATTTGTATTTCCCTGGATATCACGCACCAACTCCCTTCCCTGACCGCTCCCTCCCATCTCCCCCCACCTCAGTTGTGTTCTTTAGTTTGGTTGTTAGCTTGTTTGGACTTTTCCTCCTGGCCTTTTGCATGTTTTTCCTATATCCCATATATTAGTGAAACCATTTGGTTTCTGTCCTTTTCTTTCTGACTTGTTTCTACTAATATGATTTCTTCTAAGTACATCCATATCTTTGAGGTCAGAGAAGGTGCTTGTTAAGATTCCAGTTTTTATGAATTTGTTGGTATCTGTCTTATGTCCAAATATGTGGTCAATCCTGTACAATTCCCATGTACACTTGAAAATAAATGAATATTTAATCCCAACAGAGTGAGACCCCTTAACTCCTCTAGGGAATATGACAAAACAGAGACTTTACAACTTTCAGCAAGACCCTACCTGCACTCACTTAGATGAGGGAGATTCCTTGTGACCACACACAAAATACTTCCATGACAGGCCAAGACACATGAGATCCAGACTTACACTGACGAAGGTACAGTTTCTGTCAGAAGACTTATAACATCCCACAAGATACTACCAACACCCTCCCAAAGTAATCAGAGTCCTTATGAGTTCCCACAAGACCACAGCAGTACCTACCTATAATTGAACAAGCGAAAAATTTAAAAAATATGAGTTAACCTTAAAAGCATAAAGAAGCAGCATATCACATAAAAAGGGTGAACCCTATAAGGCTATAGACAGACTATACAATAGAAACATTTCAGGCTTGAAAAAAGCAGCATGCCATGCCCAAAGTGCTGAAAGAAAAAAAACTATCAAACAAAAATTCTATAGCCAGCAAAACTATCATTCAGATTTGAAAGTGATACTGAAAGTTTTCCAGGCAAGCAAAAAGTTCATTGCTTCTAAACCATCATTACAAGAAATGCTAGAGGGATCTATCTAATTTTAAAAGACAATAAATAAAAGCAAGAAAATATACAAATAGAAAAATATTACTATAAAACATATACTCAAGTTAAAAGTAATGAACAAACATATAATGCAAAGAATAAAAGGCAAGAGAGCAAAAGTTAATTAAGGTACAACAATTAGTCAAGGGAATTATGTAACACAAAAAAAATTTTGATTTTGACATTAAAAATACATATAATGGGGGGAGCAAAAAAGCACAACATAGAAATGTGTTCAAATAAAAGTAACTATCAACAGAGTACAGATCAATACATACATAAAATCATATATGCATGAGATATATATATTCTACAGTAACCACAAAACAAAATCTAAATTAAAAGCACAAAGTAAGATGAACAGGAGCTTAAACACAGCACTAAAGAAAAACATCAAACCTGAATAGAAAAAAGGAACCAAGAAAACCTATGAATACCACCAGAAAAGAACTAGCAAATTAATGTATACATATAATTATCACTTTACATGCAAATGAACTAAACTCTCCAATCAAAAGACATAGAGTAGCTAAATGGACTGAAAAAAATAAAAGGAACAAGTACATAATGCCTACAGAAAATTGGTAACAGGGATAAGGATAACTATAGACTGACAGTGAAGGTATGGAAAAAATATTCCCTACAAATAGAATTAAAAAGAATGTAGCATGAATATACACATATCAAGAAAAAATAGACACTAAAACAAAGACTAATAAAGAAACATGGAACATTATATAATGATAATGGGGCAATCTGTCAGATAAAATAATCAATAGGAGTACCAATATATATATAAAACAAATATTAATGACTCTAAAAGGAAAAGATGAAAAAACACAATTAAAGTGGGGAACTTTTACACCTCACTTATATCAATAGACAGAGCTCTAAGCAGAAAATCAATAAGAAAACAGGGTCTTAAATGATACGTTACACTAAATGAGCATAACAGATATAGACAAAGCACTTCATCCACAAAAATACAGAATATAACAAGTGTACATGAACTACTCTGAAGTAAAGATCACATCTTGGAACATACCATGTATCTCAATAAATCTAAGATCAAAATCATACCAAGCATTTCTTCTGATCACAAAAGTATGGAGTTAGAAATCACTACAAGAAGAAAATTGAAAAAAGCTACATATACATAGAGATTAAGCAACATGTTACTTAGCAACTATTGGGTGACCAGAGAAATCAACAAGTTTCTGGAGGTTAATGAAAACCAAAATCATTGAGAAGCGAGAGCAGAACTAACAGGGAAGTTTATAAAGACTCATCTCAAGAAGCAAAAAAAATCTCAAATAAACATCTAACCTTTTACCTAAGAAACTAAAAAAGAAGACCTACAGCCAAAATTCAACAGGAAATAATAGAAAACAGATAGATATAAGCCTGATAGCAAACAATAAAAAGTACATAAACTCAATGAAACAAATAGCTGGCTTTTTAAAATTGACAGACCTTGTGGCAGAGTAAGGGGAAGAAAAGACTCAAATAAGTCATAAATGAAGGAAGAAGTATAAAAGATATCACAGGTATAAAGGATCATATGACTACAAAGAACATCTGTATGCCTTCAAATCAAAAAACAGAAGAAATAAATTCCCTGAATCACACAATACATCTCCCCAGACTAAGGCATGAAAATAGAGGATATCTTAACAACCCATCACTTTTAAAGTCATTAAAAGAGCAATAAAATTCTCCCAAAAAACAAAAGTCCAAGATCAATGGCTTCACTGGTTAATTCAGCCAAACATTCAAAGAGCTAGTACCTATTCTCCTCAAACTCTTTCAAAAAACTAAAAAGAAGGGGATGCTGTGTAACTTCTTCTACAAGACCAGTATCACCCTGATACCAAAAGCAGATAAGACAATAAAATAAAGCTACAGGCCAGTAATTCTGATGAATATAGGTGTAAATATCCTTCACAAAATATTAGCAAACTCAATTCAACAATATATTTAAAATATCATACATCCTGACCAACTGGGATATATTCCAGGGATGAGGGATGGATCACCTATCCATCAATGTGATTCAACATATCAATAAAATGAAAGATAAAAATCATGAACATCTCAGTAGATGCAGAAAAAATGTGTACAATATTCAACCTCTTTTGTGATAGATATTCTCAAAAATGGGTATAGAAAGAACATAAGCTAGCATACTAAATGTTATATATGACAAAATTCATAGCCAACATTATTATCAATGGAGAAAAACTAAAGGTTTTTCTACAAAGATCAGGAAAAAGAAAGTATGTCTACTTTCACCATTTTTATTAAACATAGTATTGAAGTTCTGGTCAGAGAAATTAGGTGAAAAATCAAAATAAAATGCATTTATTGGAAAAATAGAAGCCAACGTATCACAATATGCTGATGAGATATTATATATTGAAAACAAAAACACCCAAAAAACTATTAGAAAAAAAATAATAGAATAGAATAAGATTGCAGACTACAAAATCAATTAAAAAAATCCATCATGTTTCTATGTAAAATGGGCTAGCATAAAAGAAAATGATGAAAAGAATGTCATTTTGAATCATGACAAAAAAGTAAAATACCTATGAATAAGTAGCACCAATAAAGTGAAGTGCCTGTACACCAAAAACTGTAAGGCACTTACAGTTTGTGAAATTGAAAAATGCACAAAGATATGGAGTGACTTTCTGTGCTCACAGATCAGAAAAATCAATGGCCATCTATATACCTAAAGCAATATGTAGGTTCAGTACAATTCCTTTGTGGATTCCAATCACATTTTTTTCACAGAAATACTACAAAAGATCCTAAAAATTGAATGGAACAACAAGAAACCTCAAATAGCCAAACCAATATTGAGGTAAAAAAGTAGTTATCATGTGCCGTTTCCAAAGTACTGTAACAAAGTTACAGTCATCAAAAAATTTTGGCATTGGAACAAAAGCAGACACATAGATCAATAGAATAGGACTGATTGCCCAGAAATAAAACCAGACATATATAGATAGCTAATGGAGAAAGGAAAGTCTCTTCAATAAATTTTTGAAGAAGCTAGATATTCAAATGGAAAATAATTAAACTAGAATTGTGTTACAAGCAAATATTAAAATCAATTCAAAACGCATTAAAGACTTGAATACAAAACCTGAATCCATAAAATACATAGAAGAAACACAAATCAAACAACCCCTGGAAATCCAACTGTAGAATTGAGATTACAAGGAAAAGTTGCAGGTGGGAAGGAAAAGGGAGCAGTGGTACATTAGACCATTGTAGAAGATTTGGGGTCCTTTGATAATGAGTGTGATATAGAGGTGTGGAGCTGTACCTCTTAATCATATCAGTTTTATAAAAAAATGTTCCCTAAATAAAAATAATAATAATACAATGTAAAAAAAATAAAAATATGTATAAATGCTTTGTCATCAATTCTAAAGACGTCTTAATCTGGATTAATCTCCAACAGTAAGAGAAACAAAAGAAAGTATAAACTAATGGAACTATATCAAACTAAAAAGCTTCCATATAGTGAAAGAAACCATAGTTATAGTGAAAAGATGGCCTACTGAATTGGAAAACATATTTTTATACCATGTATCAAATAAGGAATTAAACTCTGAAATAAATAAACTATTCACACAACACAAAAACAATAAAACATATGATCTGATTTAAAAATGGACAAAAGATCTAAATAGGTGTTTCACCAAAGAAGGCACACAGATAGTCAACAGATTTCCTGAAAAGATGCTCACACCACTTACTATTGGGAAAATGCAAATCAAAATCATGGTGACATTCCACCTCACACCTGTTAGAATTAACTTATCAAAAAGTCAAGAAATGCTAAGTGTTGATGATATAGAAAAGATATGGAGAAAAGGAACCCTCATGCACTCTCAGTGAGAATTCAAATTATTGCAACTACTATGTAGAAAAAGTATAGAGTTTCCTCAGAAAAATGAGCTAGCCTACATCTGGATATTTACCTGAAGATTTTGAAAATGTTAATATTAAAATATATGTGTACCCTTTCAAGATGTGTAAGCAACACAGTGTCTGGCAAGAGATGGGTGAATAAAACAGTCATTATATGCATATGAAATGAAATATTATTCAGTCATAAAAATTATGCAACTTTGCCATTTTTGACAGCACAGATGGACCGTGAGGGGATTATGCTAAATGAAGTAAGTCAGATATAGAAATTTCCATAAGATTTAGCTCAATTTTAGACTATAAAGAAAAAAGAGCAATCAAATTTTTCTGGACAATAAAGGGAAAAAAGCAACCAAACAAATAAAACAAAAACAAACCGCTAGAATATGACAAAAGAATTGTGGTTACCAGAGAAGATGGGGCAAAGGAATATGTAAAGGGGTTCAATTGATTGATGGAAGATGACAACTGAATATTTAGTGGTAGGTGTGATGTAATACACAATTACTGAGGTGAGAAACTGAAACCTATGAAGTGTTGTAAACTAAGTTTATTTCAATTAAAAAATAAAAATAAATAAAATAAAAATAGAAAAGAAATATAACTATGGTACTACCTGATTGTTTTGACAGGATTCTCACTGCAAGTAGAAGAAATACTTTAGATAATTATATTTAAGCACAGTGAGTCACTCTTGGGCATTTATCCCAAAGAAATAAAAATATCTATATATCTACATATATTTGGTTGCTCACAGAAATTTTATTAGAATAGCCAGAAACAAACAAAAATATGCTACATGGGTAAATGGTTAAACAAACTGTGGTTCATATATGTCATGAATGTTATTGAGCAGCAAGAGGGAAATAACTATTGATGCATGTTAACAACTTAGATGGATCTCAAGGGCATTGTGGTGAGTGGAAAAAGTCAATCCCAAATGTCAGATACTGTGTAATTCCATTTTTTCCCTTTCTCCCATCTCTCCCCCTCCCATGTATAATTCCATTTATATAACTTTCTTGAGATGGAAAAACTATAAAGATACAGGACAGATCCTAATTACCAGGAGTTAGACACAGGAAGAAGAGGTTATAAAAAGGTAACACAAAGAATATTTGTGATCAAACTATCTATTTTGTATCTTGATTGTTGTGGTGACTGCACAAATCTACACTTGGTAAAATGATATAGAATGATACACATATATAGTAGTTAAGTATGGTGACCAGGTGAAAGCATGATAAAATATGCTGAAGCACCCTAAGAAATACACCCTAATGGTTGAGAAAAACAACCATTGAGAAAAACAACCATCATGACTTACTGACTGAGTTTACTGGTATGCAGCCCAGTTTCTCCTTGAATCATCCTTGTTCTATTTTCCTTCACATCAGATTATGTACAATCACCAAAGATAGACCACCCAGAACACCAGAGTTAGTGGGTGACTCAGCTGGATGGGCAGCCAGGGACCCTAGTAGTGATGTATGTGAAAATTGTGTTGTGAACCATACTGTTCTGGTGGGTGAGGTCTGAGAGAAAGACCTTCTTGGAGATCTTGCCAAGTGATAGGTGTATCTGTCTAGTGGCTGGGCTGCTGTGGTTGGTGTGCAGAGTCAGTGGTGTAGGTCCCTCTCACTCCTTTCTCAGCTTCTGTTAACTGTCTCCTTGTTAATGACAAGCAGGGCTTCTGGTCACTCCCATCCGGTTGTTTTAGGCTACTAGGATTGGAGATGGATGTTTCCAGGGTCTCTGCATGGGCTTGTGACTGTCTGCTGGCTGATATCAATGGGCAGGATTCCCAGGTTAATGCTATGGCAGAAGTGTGAAGCTTTCCTGAAGCTCCTGCCTGGACACTCTTCTGCTGCGGCAAGTGCTGATACAAGCTATGATTTGCCCCCTGGAACTCCTGTTTGTCTTATCCTCACTTTGAGAGGGGTCCCAGGCCTCAGTCTGGAATAGTCTGTGGTCCTGTGTGACAGGTGTCCTGATAAGCATAAGGTGGTGATCAGTCTGCTGTGAGATGCCTGCCTGCTGGCTGCCTGGAGTGAGCTTCTGTGTTCAGCTGTTAGATCCCTCTAGTTTGTGGCACTCAGGGTGGAGCCCTTGGGCTTAATGGGCTGCTCTTCCCAGGGTCTTTCTCTTTGGAAGTTGTGGCTCCAGGAATGAAGAGAAATGGAAGAAAGGAAAGAGAAAAAAGGAAAAAGGAAGAAGACAAAGAAGGAAAAAAGAAGAAAAAAAGCAGAAAATGCAAAAGTGGACAGTATTCAAAGAAAAAAGAGGAAGGGAAGAAAGAAAAAAATCCGAGAGAAAAAAGATAAGAAAAGGGATAAGAAATAAGAAAAAATAATGAAAAAGATAATACAGACAAGGACAGAGGAAAACAAAATAGAGCAGAAAGAAACCAAAGAGACAGACAGAAAAAAAAGACTCAAGACAAAACAGGGCAAAAATAAACCAAACAACCAAAAAAAAAAAAAGGTGTGCAAAAATAGATTTTTTTTTCCCCAGTTAGATGATGGGGTGGAGGGGCTGTCCCCTTCTGAATTATCTGCACTACTCAGCTGAACTTATTCATTTGCGGGCTCTCTCCAGCTGGGTGAATTGTCCTTAGCAGGTAAGCTTTTAACCTTCCTAGCTGAGCTTTCTGGGGCACCTTCAGGCAGTGGGGAGAGGACTTCCACACCTGTGCCCAGAGCAAGCACAGGCAAGGGTTTCTCACCTGTGAACCACAGTAGTGGCATAGAGCCTTGATCCTCTGATTCTCCCCAGCAACCAAAGTGTCCCCAGTTGTAGTCAGCATGGTCTCAGATGGCTGTGGGTGCCCTCTCTGATGGTTTGCTGGTGGCTGATATGGAAAGTCCCTCCAGAAGAGCTGCATGCACCCAAGTCCTCCCAGTAACCAAGGTGTGACCAGCTGGGGTTAGTTGGTGTTGGGGTTGGTGGTGATGATAGGGGCTGCCTACCCCCTGGGTGCCATTGTCTCTTGCTTTAGAATTGTTAATTGTTACTAAGAGCTGGGTAGGATTTTAATTAACATACAGGACTGACAGGGCTTTCTAAGTTAGGAGATTTTTTGGTGGGAAATAATGATATATAAAGAGGGTTTGAACAAAGAAAGGGATTTTGCCATTGGTGGGATGAGCATTTTGGTCAGGGACTTTGGAGGATGAAAATGTGAGCCATGTGAGCTTGGCCATGTAGCCAAGGCCTGGGGCCTGCAGCCTTTGGCTGGCCCAGGATAGGAGTGGGCCAGTGGGCCAGTGGGCCAGTGTGTCTGTTAAAGGAAATTAAGGAGTTTGGAGATTTGAACTCTGTGTTGGAGTTTGTTTTGCTGAGTTTGACTTGTGTCTGGGAGAGACTGTGTGAAAGTCAAGTCTGAAAAGAAAGTGAACTTTGCTGGTTCCATTACTATAGAGCTTTTTTTCACTACCTGGAGGAGAACAAGGAGAACACAGCATGGAAGAGTTGGAGCATGCCAAAGGAGCATGCCAAAGGAAGATGTCTTTGAGCACGTGGAGCTCTGACTGACTAATGTTGGTGAGATGATTAAGACTGAGAGACTGAGGATTTTTGGACAATCTGGGGAAAGGACTTTGGACAATGTTGAGAAAGGTTTTGGACAATGTTAAAGTAATTTAGAGTTTATTTACATGTTTCTTTTTGCAGTAATTAGGAAATTATTTTGCTTAGTAATAAACTAGTCTGCACTCTGAGAGTCTTGCTTTGCTTGAAATTTTGGTAAAAAGGCTGGAAAAGGTGAAAAGAACCCACAGAAGTCTAAAAAGAGGGTAAATTGTGGCAAACTACTTAAAAGTTTAAACTGTGTTTTTAAGTTTTTGTTTTTTGGTTTTTTTTTTTTTTTTTAGATTTGAGAGCGGGAGGAGAGACCTGAGAGAAACTGGTAGCTGATTTTTACATACCAATAGTAGGTAAACAGTGAAGATGCTAATTAACTGCTTGGAGCCTGCTTTCTAGGGAAAAGCAGGAAGAAGTGTTTTAAGTTTAAGTCAAAAAGTCTTTTTTCTTTTCACCCAGTTTCAGTGATGCTGCTCTTGCTGCTGCTTATGATGATGGCAGTGATTCTAGCAGGGTGTGAGTGCCTCCTCTGCAGTGTGCTAAAGCCAATATGGTGACTGGCTCTGTAGGAACTATAAGTAGCCACAGTGGTGCTGCACTTTCTCAATGTCCCCCCAGGAGCCAAGGTGTTCCCAGGTGGAGTCAACTGGTATTGATGATGAAGGTAATGTTGCTGCTGCTGTTAATGACAGCTGCAGTTTCAGCTGGCTGTGGGTGCCTCCTCTGCAGTGAGTTAACGTGGCTGCTGGTTTCAGAGGAGCTTCTGCTCTCCAAGCTGTCTGATGCCCTTGTGCCTTTGCTCTCTGGTTTTCTGGTCTTCCTGGAGGGTGATCTGTTGACTTATTGTAAGAGTTTGAGATTTTCTGGCATGTTGTATCAGTCCTTTTTCCTTTTTTTTTTTAAGCTATCATTTTCAGGAGATTAATTGCTTAGGAGAGTCATTTCTTTCAGTCTCCCTGTTCTGCCATGTAGTGGGCTTCAGTACATTGGTTTTCAAAGGACTTTACTAAAATTGTGAAAAAGATTGATTAAGAAAGGAATTTTGAAAAAAGACTGCGGTTTAATGCTGGGAACACAAGCAGGAAAGACTGCACATCCCGAAGACCCAGAGCTGTGTATTCAGTGTTCACCCCTGTTGCCCAGTTTACCAACCTACAGACTAGGGAGGGTCCAGTGTTTGGAGAGAGGTTACCAAAGACTGCAGTTTAATGCCAGGAATGCAAGCAAGAAAAACTGCTCACAGCTCAGAGACACGGAAGCACCGGTGCTGCATACTAGGGAACCAAGGACACTGACTACTCAAGTCTGTCAAGACAACCTAACCAAAAAGGTTTCTACAACAAACCCTAGAAACATCACCAAATAAAGACACATGCTCAGGGGCACACAAAAAATATAAAACCCATCAATCTAAAAACAGAGAAAGAACGAGAAAAGACAATAAAATAGAAAACCACATATTCGCACCACATCCACTGACTGAAAAAGAACTTTTCCCCCAAAATAGCTAACGTAAACAAGATATATCCACCACAGCAGCAAAGGCACAGAGGCAAAAATAACCACAACTTGGTTGGCTTCGCCATGCCATCTAATTCAAAAACAGCAGTGAATCAATATGTAGAGCAAGTCCAAAGGGAATGCACAGGAAGGAGGAAGAATACAAATACTCAAGCAAGCCCTAAGAAGAATAACTCATCAACAAAGGATAAACAACCTGTGGAAACCAACCAAGAGGACATGGAAGAAATTACTAGCTATGTCAAATAATTCAGAATCTATTTGTTAAAAGCATTAAAAGATGTAAGGGAAGATGGAGAAAAAAGTGAAAGCAAGAGGTCCAAAATTTTCAATGAGCTATGAGAAATAGAAAAATATAAAAAACAATGCAGTAAAATGAGCAATATCATCTATGAACAGAGGAATGAGATTGAAACCCTAAATAAGAAGCTGACCAAGATACAGTTTCTAAGAAGAGCTCAAAAATGCAGGGAAAAGCGTGAAAAGCAAATTAGAAGAAATAGAAGAATGAATTATTACAGTTGAGGACACAGAAGTAGAGAGGACAAAGAAAGAAAAAGAGAGAGAAAAACAGTAAAAAGACAGAAGACAAAATCCGAGATCTGTCAGATACCCTAAACAAATATAAACGTAATTGGAATCCCAGAAGGAGAAGAGAAAGACATAGGAATCTGGAAGACTTTTCAATGAAATAATGGAGGGGAATTTCCCAAATCTGAAGAAAGAAATGAAAATAGACATACAGGGAGCAAAAAAGACACCAAACTACTTTAATGAAAGAAAAAACACAGCAAGACACATCATCTCAAGAGCCAAAGATAAAGAAAAAATTATGAGAATAACAAGAGAAAGGAAACAGGTAACCTACAAAGGAAAACCCATTAGACCAACTTCAGATTTCTCAGAAGAGACACTCCATGCAAAGAGAGAAAAGGGGCCACATCTTCAAAACACTCCAGACAAAAAGTGCCAGCAAAGAATACTCAACCCAGCAAAACTGTCCTTTCTTTATGAGGGAAAAATTAGAACCTTCTCAGACAAACAAAGCCTCCAGAAATTTGCTACCACCAAACCCCCACTCCCAGAACTTCTGCAAGAAACCCTAAGACCAAAACCCACAGAAGAAAAAGAATGAATAATTAAAAAAACAACAACAAGAAACTAAAACAGAACCCTAAATGACAACCAGAAACCCTGCAGAACTTCTGCAGGAAACCCTAAAACCAAAACCCACAGAAGAATTGAAAAGAACAAATAACTAGAAAGAAGAAGAAACTAAAACAGAACCACAAATGACAACCAGAAACCCAATGTCAAAACCTCAAATATCAACAACTATGCTAAATGTCAGTGGACTAAACTCATCAGTCAAAAGACACAGAGTTGCAGACTGGACTAAAAGACAGAACCCAACATTCTGCTGTCTCCAAGAAACACATCTGATCCCAAAAGTTAAGCACAGATTGCAGGTAAAGGATGCAAAACAATTTTACCAGTAAATGGGCCCCCCAAAAGGCAGGGGTAGCCATTCTTATAGCAGACAAAGCAGACTTCAAAATAAAAAAGTGACAAAGGATAAAGAAGGTAATTACCTAATGGTTCAAGGGTCAACCCAAAAAAAAGACATAACAATTATCAATGTATACTCACCAAATGAGGGTGCACCAAGATTCATAAGACAGCTACTAAGAGAATTGAAAACAAATATTGATGAAAATACATATATAGTAGGAAATTTTAACACCCTACTCTCAACAAAGGACAGATCAAAACAACAAAAGCAACACAAGGATACAAAAGTCTTAAAAGAAGACCTAGACAAAATGGACCTATTAGATATCTACAGGACACTACACCCACAAGGGAAAGGCTACACCTTCTCAAATGCACATGGATCATTCTCTAAAATTGACCACATACTAGGCCACAAGGCAAACTTGAATAAATACACAAAGATTAAAATGATACCAGCATTCTTCTCAGATCATAAAGGTATCAAACTAGAAATCAACAATGAAAAAAAGAAAGCAAGAAGAGCATCCAACACTGGAGACTGAACAACATGCTACAAAATGAAGAATGGGTAATTGAAGAAATTAAAGAAGAAATTAAAACCTACTTCGAATAAAAGACAAAAAAGACACAGCATTCCAAAATGCCTGGCATGCAGCAAAAACATACCTAAGAGGAAGGTTCATAGCAATACAGGCCCATATCAAAAAGCAAGAAAATAACCAAAGAAATAACCTTATCTCACAAATTGAAAAATTAGAAAAAAGCAACAAAAATGCCCAAAACCCAGCAGAAGACAAGAAACAATAAAAATAAAAGACCGCCCCTGGGAGCCAAGCCCCGCCTCCACGTTCCTCCGGAGACC
Source organism: Uropsilus gracilis (assembly GCA_004024945.1). Lineage (NCBI taxonomy): Eukaryota > Metazoa > Chordata > Mammalia > Eulipotyphla > Talpidae > Uropsilus > Uropsilus gracilis. The sequence continues at coordinate 60,225 of PVHY01008672.1, forward strand.
CGCCCATCTTGACGACCCTCAGGTACATAGCTGCTGAAGGTCATAGGCGCCGGCTCCAGCCCCTGGGAGCCACCCCCCTCGCCGCCCGCCACCCCCGCCGCCCCTGGGAGCCAAGCCCCGCC